>CM040423.1:166454353-166679037 GCA_022702705.1 Papilionanthe hookeriana x Papilionanthe teres | reverse complement strand
AATTATTAAGCTTGGAGGGCAAAATGGTAATTAAAATTTTAACCCTTAATTAAAACTTTAGGTTTAATAAAATTAACAAGTAAAATATTTGATCTTAATCTGATTTGGATGATTGAAATTTAAATAATTAAAGGGTAGAAACTCATTAAACAATTTTTAAAATGATTAAACTTTAATTAAATAATAGATTAAATTTGGAAGAATAATAAAATTGGAATTATTAAAATAAGGGATATTTATTAGGAAGAGATTTATTCTTTAATTTAAAAAATCCCTAAACTAATTATATCATTAACACTTAACTCTTAATTAAAATGATAACTCAAATTTAAAATATTAAAAGACTTAATTAAATCATTAAACTCTTTTAAAATCTCAATTAAAATTATAAATTAAATTAAATTAAAATTAAATTAAATAATTAAATTAAATTAAATTAAACAATTAAATTAAATTAAATTAAATTAAATTAAATTAAATTAAATAATTAAATTAAATTAAATTAAATAATTAAATTAAATTAAATTAAATTAAATTAAATTAAATAATTAAATTAAATTAAATTAAACAATTAAATTAAATTAAATTAAATTAAATTAAATTAAATAATTAAATTAAATTAAATCAAATCAAATTAATTAAACATCAAATCAAATTAAATTAAATTAAGTTAAATTAAAACTCAATTAAATTAAATCGAATTAAATATAACATCACCTAAGACATAAAAGAAATTAAATATAAAGCAACTTGAACACTATTCCAAATTTAAACCCTTTAACTTAAATCAAATCATTTGAATACTAATTTACCCTTGAAAGCTTTGATTATTATAACTCCTAAATGAAACATTAAATGAAGTGCTACTTCACTCATAAGATATTCAAATGTCTTAATTCAGTCGGCAAGTTAACAAAACTTGAAAACCTCGGACGATTGATTCATTTATATAATTAAATTCATTTGGACTTAAAACAATCCTAAAAATATTGAAAAGATGTTTAAGATTCTTCTTAAGCACTTCCTCAATATGATAGGATATTTATAAGAACAATCGGATTTAATTGTTCTTCGATGAAGAAAATCGTCCTCAAACAAAAACACAAAGAACCTAGACGTCATAGGAGATGACTAGCCATAGGATTAAGAATTTGGTAGAAAACCATAACCTTTCCCTTAGCTTTACCTAGGAACTTGCTTAAATATTCTAATTGTGTTTTAAGTGTAGCTTGGGATGACGGGAAGACCCTCCAGGTACGCTTTTATTTTATCGCAATTTACTTTCTTGCAATTTACTTCCCTGCAATTTACTTTATTGCAGATGCACTTTACTTTTCTTGCATGATAAAACAACTGTTGCATGAAAACCCACACCTTTAGGATAGCCCCTAAAACTGAAACCAAAACTAAGTTAAAAGTCATTGCAAGATAAAATTCACCGCCACAACATTTCAAAATATAAAACAACTCAAAATTTAATCACAAACAGTAACACAAAACTACAATTGCAACTAAATTAAAACGTCCCGTTGGATGATCGGGAATACCTCGGATGATGTAACCTACGTGTTGCTAACCGGATTTCCCACGGTCTAAATGAAAGTGTGGAACTCATTCAGCTGAGTTTAGCAAATTCATCCGGACTAAGTGAATCCGATAAAAATAATGATGCCGGAAGGATGGAACCGTGGGATCTTAACCTGTGTCGTTATAATCAACTTTAAGATTTGTTTTAATCAAAATACAAAACACTCGGAAATTAAGACTTCTCTAAACCAAAACACTTTTCTCATCTCCTAATTTATGATTTCTAAAACTAAACCTCTGCAACAACAAGGAGCTTGGAGCATGGTGGGCAGCACGGCCATCGTCGTCAGCAAAACTTTAACCTACTTCACAGAAACCTTCTTAGAATTAAACAACAAAGCCATAGGACTTCGAGGTAGCTTGCCTAGTGCAACATAAATCCTCAACCTCTTCGTTAGGCATTTGCATTGCAAATTAAGCCCTAACCGATCTTAGGATTCCAAGGTAGTCGTCCGATACGACAATAAACCCTCACATCTTCTAAGCTATTTGTTTGATTTTATCATACAAATATAAGCCCTAATTAATTAAAATTGGCAAGATTGAAATACTAAATAAACATTAGGACTTTCCTAAATTCAAGCCAAACAATAGGATAGTCGGAAATTACCGAAGTTCACTTCGAATCGGTGATTTCTCCTACCTTTCTTCCTTTCGATTCACAAAACAAAATGTTCGAAATTTGATCCATTCCCTATTGAAATTCCAAAATTCAATCTTCGAAAACCTTAAACTTTGAAATTCTTGAGAGCAGAATTATTGGTTATTAATCGAGAGTTTTCTTAGGTGATTCCCGTCACTTAAGATGTAATTAACTATAGTGGCTTGCCCTTATAGGGAATTTTAAAGAACCTGTGTAATATAAACCCCGTTTAATACTTTCATATTAAGCGAGGGAATTTGTCGGCTTATAAAATTGGTTCGCAGACCAAACGGATGTCACAAAACTTCTAGTTTATTTAATCGAGCCCCACCCTCAAGCGAGTGTGTCTATCCTTAGGGATAGATACATGGTTCGTGGTGCGGTGCTCGTTTATATAAACTATTTGGGATGTGAGATCGGTTTAATCTCATATCTTAAAACTTTCAAATTTAAAATTATTTTCAAAGTCAAATACTACTTTCTAAATTATATATATATTTAAATCAAATTTAAAATTTAAATTCGCCGACAACTTCGTTAGGCGACCCCTTTTAAAATACAACACAACCTAAAAATATGCCGACAACTGTGTCTGAGAGTGTAGTGTATGTGCAAGTCAACCCTCACCAGACCAGGCCATCCAGGGTATTCCTAAGGCCAAGAGGTCATATAGGGAACTCATCCTTTAAACCTCCACATTTGATTTCAACCCTCTAGGTGATTAGGGGTCTACAATCAAGCTTGTGGGGTTTGTAGGGAGTTAAGAAGTAGTTTGAATTTCTAAATGGTGGGTCCATTTCTAGTCCTCTAAGGTTAGTTAAAGGAAAAGCCTAATGCTAGACCCTAAGTACTAAAGAGAGAAGAGAAGAGACCTCATCAAAAAAATGAGGTCAACAGGCCTAGGACCAGATGGTCTGTCAGCTGTGCGTCAGTAGGTGGTGTCCACCCTAATATGGTGTCCCGATACGACAACAGGCGAACTAGCTCGCACTTTCTTCCTTGGCATCTCTGTGGCAGTGACGGGGTTTACTCGCGACCCGAGGTGGAATTTGATTGGCACTCACTGATCCACTTTTCGATATTTATACTTACAACAATGATATGAAAATTAGCAACAACAACAAAAACTTGATCCCGCACTGAATATATATTGATGATTCTGTTATAGATTTTATGATTTATATTGTGGATACTACAGAAGTATACGCATTGTTATCAAGTAATATAGGGCTCTAATGGAGTCCTAGATATCGATCCCACAAGGAAGTTAGCAAATTTAAAAGACAATTTAAATTAAACTTACTTACTATTCTAGTATACAAAAATTAAGAATACTTTAACTAAAATAAACTAATGCTTAAGGTTGGATATAAGATTTCTAGAAAAGTATCTTTCTCCTTGTTTTAGAGAATTAAGTTAATGAAGAATTAAATTAGTTTATAATTGTATTGTTCCAAATAGGAGCATTCCTATTCTTTACCCTTTGGTCTAGTGCAAAGAATATTGACTAATCTTATGTTTGATAACTGAATCTGCGGCTAGGCTGGGAGATACCGACAGCCACTTCAGAGCTCCCACGTTCCCCTCGCCTGAGGGCTAACATCTATACTTCAGCTCTTAAATAATAAGACCGAATTGAATATTTTAGTCTGTCACACTAAAATGTCCAATTCTACGCTCGATTATTAATATTTCCCTATTTATTTGCACCCTCCTTCCAAGGCTTTTAACTTCCTTGAATCTTGGATGTAATCTTTGCTATAGTCAACAATTCAACAAATGTTAACAAATCAATTGGCCAGATTGAAAGTAAATTAAGATTTAAGTTAAAGATTAGCACAATTTCTTTTTATATATTTTAGGCGCAATTACTTTAATTCATCATTTTACGTAATCTCAATAACAAGGAGAATGACTAAGGAAACTACTCAGAATGCATGGGAAAAATAACACAAAGCATGGATTTCATTAAAGTTAACAAACAAATAACAAATGTACTTATCTCAATTCTTCTCCCCAAGCAAATTCTTAAAGTTCCTTTGACTCTTCCTTCAAGTACAGCACACCAAATACTAAACACTCAATCAAAGACTCTTAACTTTCACACAAATGACATAAACTGACACTCTAATTGACGCACAAAATGACACAAATTCGACTCTATTTATAGAAGCGAACAAATCTCTAAAAGGTACTTAAGAACCTCTTCAAAAAGCGTCTAGGTTCATTGTATTTTGGCTCTTTTCAACTGTCTCGCCGTCGGCGGGCTTCTAGAAGATGGGCTAACCACGCCGATCTCACTGTCGGTGGGCTCGATCTTGCCGTCAGTGAGCTCCTTATAATATATTAAAAACTTTTGGGAAAAACTCACCGTCGGCGGCCTAAATCTCGCTGTCGGCGGGATAGTTCAATCTTCATCAAATTGAGTCCTTTTTGTTCCAAATTCGCTTCTTTTGTGCTTTTTGCTTTCAGTACTTATAAATCTTTATTCCTGCAATAAAACAAAGAAAATACATTTCTTTAAAGTGCAATTTCATATAAAATTGGTATGAAATTCTTAATATATTATCTAGTGATCAAATTCCCCCAAACTTAACTATTACTTGTCCTCAAGTAATTTAGATACTACATAAAATTAAATGATTATTTGTAGTAAAGTTTTAATTCAGAAATACTATGAATTTGATTTAAATAAGTATTATAGTAAAGTTTGATAGAAATATTTTTAAAATAATTAAATTAATTTTATAGATATAAGGTTATTTAGTTTTCAAGTTTAAGATTTCTAGTCTTCTATTTATTTTAAGAATAACTATACTTTTCAATACTAAAATGCTTTAGATATTTAGAGGATTGGAATTTCATGAAAACACAACTTAGTAAAAGACTAATCCATAATTATACGTTCAGAAATGTAATTGAAGTTCATCCTTTAGGTTGATTCAAATGAAGCCAATTTTTGATAAGACATCTCCTCAAGCTTCTCCTCACTTTATACATATAAATATATTTTTTTCTTTTTCTTTTCATTCTGGATTGATTTTCAATCCTTCTTTTTCTTTTCTTTTTCAAGTGAGGATCACTATTTTTGGTTAGCTGTACGGCTTATTTTTAGGTTGTGTTGTATTTTGAAAAGGGGTCGCCTACAGAAATTGTCGGCGAGTTTTTTAATTTAATTTAAATAAATAATTTGGAAAGTAGTATTTGATTTTGAAAATAATTTTAAATTTGAAAATTTTAAGATATTAAATCAAACTCGATCTCACATCCCGAATAGTTTATATAAACGAGCATCGCATCACAAACTCGTGTATCTATATCGAAGAGTAGACACACTGTTTGGTGTTGGGGCTCGATTTAAATAAACTAGAAGATTTGTGACATCCGTTTGGTCTGCGAACCAATTTTATGAGCCGACAAATTCCCCTGCTTAATATGAAAGCATTAAACAGGGTTTATATTACTTGGGTTCATTAAAATTCCCTATAAGGGCAAACCCCTATAGTTAATTACATCTTAAGTGACGGGAATCACCTAAGAAAACTCTCGATAATAATCAGTAATTCTGCTCTCAAGAATTTCAAAGTTTAAGGTTTTCAAGGGATTGAATTTTGGAATTTCAATAGGGAATGGATCAAATTCGGAACATTTTTGTTTTGGGAATTCAAAGGAAGAAAGGTAGGAGAAATCACAGATTCGAAGCGAACTTCGGTAATTCCCCGACTATCCTATTGTTTGGCTTGGATTTAGGAAAGTCCTAATATTTATTTAATGTTTTGATCTTGCCAATTTTAATTAATTAGGACTTATATTTGTATGATAGAATCACACAAATAGCCTTGAAGATGTGAGGGTTTATGTCGTACCAAACGACTACCTCGGAGTCCTAAGACCGGTTAGGGCTTAATCTACATGACATGATTATGCAAATGCCTAACAAAAAGTTGAGGATTTATGTTGCACTAGTGCAAACTACCTCGAAGTCCTATGGCTTGGTTATTTAATTCTAAGAGAGTTTTGCTTGAAGTAGATCCGAATTTTGCCGATGACGATGTTCGTGCTTGCCCACTCGTGCTCCAAGCTCCTTGTTGTTGCGGAGGTTTAGTTTTAGAAATCATAAATTAAAAGATGAGAGAAGTGTTTTGGTTTAGAGAAAATCTTAAAATCCAAGTGTTTTTAATATTTTAATTAAAACAAATCTTAAAGTTGATTATAACGACATCGGTTAAGATCCCACGGTTCCATCCTTCCGGCATCGTTATTTTTATCGGATTCACTTAGTCCAGATGAATTTGCTAAACTCAACCGAATGAGTTCCACACTTTCATTTAGACCGTGGGAAATCCTGTTAGCAACACGTAGGTTACATCATCCGAGGTATTCCCGATCATCCAACAAGACGTTTTAATTTAGTTGTAATTCCAGTTTTGTGTTCTGTTTGTGATTAAATTTTGAGTTGTTTTATATTTTAAAATGTTGTGGCGGTGAATTTTATCTTGTAATGATTTTTAATTTAGTTTTGGTTTCAGTTTTAGGGGCTATCCTAAAGGTGTGGGTTTTCATGCAACAATTGTTTATCATGCAAGAAAAGTAAGTGCGATGCGATTAAATAAATTGCAATAAAATAAAAGCGTACCTGGAGGGTCTTCCCGTCATCCCAAGTTGCACTTAAAACACAATTAGAATATTTAAGCAAGTTCCTAGGTAAAGCTAAGGGAAGGGTTATGGTTTTCTACCAAATTCCTAATCCTATAGCTAGTCATTTCCTATGACGTCTAGGTTCTTGTGTTTTGGTTTGAGGACGATTTTCTTCATCGAAGAATAATTAAGTTCAATTGTTCTTATAAGTGTCCTATCATATTGAGAAAGTGCTTAAGAAGAATCTTAAACATCTTTTCAATACTGCTAGGATTGTTTTAAGTCCAAATGAATTTAATTAATCAGGTGAAGTAATCATCCGAAGATTCAAGTTTTGTTATCTTGCTCAGTGAACTAGGATATTTGAATATCCTATAGGTGAAGTAACATTTCATTTAATGTTCTGTTTAGGAGTTATGATAACCAAAGTTTTCGAGGCAGATTGGTGTTCAAGTGGTTTCGTGATTTGGTTTAATTTCGGTTATCGGATTTAAATTTGGAATAGTGTTCAAGTTGCTTTATATTTAATTTCTTTATGTCTTAGGTAATGTTATTTAATTCAATTTAATTTAACTTTAATTTAATTTAATTTGGTTTAGTTTTAATTTTAATTTAATTTTGATTTTTAATTTTAATTTTAATTTTAATTTTAATTTTAATTTTAATTTTATTTGATTTTATTTTATTTTAATTTAATTTAATTTAATTTAATTTAATTTAATTTAATTTAATATGTTTTAATTTAATTTAATTTAATTTAATTTAATTTAATTATTTATTTTTTTTAATTTAATTCTATTTAATTTAATTTAATTTATTTGATTTAATTTAATTTAATCTATTTAATTTTTTTGATTTAATTTAATTTAATCTTTAATTTAATTTTAATTTTAATTTTAATTTAATTGAAAATTTAAAAAGAGTTTAATAATTTAACTTTTTAATTTAATTCTAATGATTAAGTCCTTTAACATTTTAAAACTTAAATTTGAATTATCATTTTAATTAGGAATTAAATAATATTGAGATGATTAATTTAGGGATTTTTAAATTAAAGAATAAATCTCTTCCTAATAATATCCCTATTTTAATAATTCCAATTTTATTACTCTTCCAAATTTAATCAATTATTTAATTAAGGTTTATTTCAATTATTTTAAATTGTTTAGTAGGTTTCTACCCTTTAATAATTTAAAATTCAATCATCCAAATTAGATTAAGATCAAATATTTTACTTGTTAATTTTATTAAATCTAAAGTTTTAATTAAGGGTTAAAATTTTAATTACCATTTTGCCCTTCAAGCTTAATAATTTCATAACTCACTAAATTGAGCTTAAATGAACTTGAAATTTTTATGTGACTTCACTCATATGCCAATAAAGACATGAGAGGAGAAAATGTGATTTTTCTGTATTTAATTTATTTATGTAATTATTTTTTGTGGAAAATAGGAATTTCCAAGAAAAATTTAATAATATGACCGAGGGAAAGTTTCTGTCCTTAAGAAAATTATGGGACATTTCTAATGACTGGAGGACCACTTGGACCAATTTTGGTGATTTTTTAAATTATATTTATTTTATTATAATTATTTTAAATTTTGGAGTATTAATTAATTTAAAAATAAAATAAAGGTTAAAATATGAAATTTATATTTTTCAAAAATCTCTCTGATATCAAGGAAATCAGAGAATCAATTTTTGCAATTTTCTGATTTTTCTTTGATTTATTATAATTATTTTAGTGAAAATGCTAGAAAATACATTTTTTAATTTTAAAATTACCCTAGGGCTTTAAAAATTTAATATCTCATTAAATAGACCTAAGAAAAATATGGGATTTGTTCCTAAGTGATTAAAATTTAAAATGTGACATTTTGGTGAATTTTATTATTTTTATGATTTTTATTATTTTTTAATTATTAAAATATTAAAATAATGCAAAAAATTAAGTTTTTTGGAAAATTGAAATTTTAATTTCCTTAAATTTCCCTGATATCAGAGAGGCTCCAAAACTAATTTGGTGAATTTTTGAAAGGTATTTTGAAAGTTATGAATTTTTAAAGTTTAAAATGGCTAAATGGCTTAATCAACCCATTTAGTTGGGCTAAACAAGTCCAATTGACTTCTAATTTTTATGGTGGGTTCCTCTGATCCTAAAGGTCAGTGGAGAATTTATTTCAAGTCAATTTGATGTATGGTTAGCTCTAATTAATTAAGGAGCCATTTTGGGTGTTTAAGCCAATTAGGGTTATTTTAAATGAACTAATTCAAAACCTATTTTTCCTAGGGTCCTCTGGTCATAAGAGACATCACCAAATTTTCCTAGAATTTATTTCACAACATGCTAATTATTAGATTTAAAATACTCAAAACAGCAACATGAATTTGAAAAATCAATAACTTTTCATAGGGATGGCCTCTGACTCTGGAAAATTCAGGGAATGTTCCCAAATTCAGAGGCTTCAAAAGCCCTATGGTCTCATGCCATGGTGAATTTTCTATATGCATGGAGAATTAAAAAAATACAGAAGGGAAATAAATCATTAAAAATAAAATACTTGATGAAATTAAATGATTTCTTTTCCACATTATTCTCCTCTGTTCACTTAGCAAGAGGGTATTTTTATTTTATTTTTCTGATTTTTTTAAACAAAGTTATGGATTTTTGAAGTTTAGGGAATTAAATAAATCAGAAAATACCCTAATTTTCTATTTATCCACGCGGCGCCGCGTCAACCTCGGCAGCTCCGAAACGCCGCGTGGCGCTCTCTGATTCGACGCCGCCATCCGACTCAGCGCTCAGGGGGCCCGCTGTGTCGTTCCGTCTCCTCATCCGACGCGATCCTGGCCGTCCGTGGGCGCGTATTAAATGAACGGCATCCGTTCATCATCCCCAAGCGTCCTCACCCGAGAGCCGTTCACACTAAATCCCTAAGAACTCACACAATACTTAACGAATTTTCGTGTTCTTGTGCTCTATGGATTCGTCTTTAAGAGACGAACACATCTATACGGTGATCATGCATTGAAATTAAAGCATTTGAAATGGAGAATCTCCAGAATCTCGGGATGAAGAATTAGCTCACACCTTTGCTCAGAGAAGTGTGGCTTCAATCCGAGGGTTGTGTCACCTTCGATTGGATCCCAGCAAGCTCCAGATGAAGTCTCCTGGTCTGGTGAGTCGCCTGGGTATGATTTCGACCAAGCCCGATCAAAAAGCTTGGAGTCTGGAACAGATGGGTGGCCTAGAGAGGGGGCTTTTGCTGGTGGACTCCTTCCCTTGGTCTGGTGAAGGTGTGGGACCAATCAATTTGAGGATTGATCCACTGTGGAGAAGTGTCCTAGTTTTGGGTGAAATTTCAGTTGAGAAATTGGATTCTGTTGGTGGGGATTAGGGCAAATTGACACTGGGGCTCAACTGCTCTAAGTATGGAGTAGGGTTTGGAACAATTTTGGCAGAGTTTCGGCAAGGTTTGTGTAACTCTCCTCTCATGGCCGTGAGGTGGTCGGGTTTAAATAGAGGTGGCTGGAGAGCCTCACAGGGATGGCCAAGGGCTGGGATGAGATGCTCTGGTCATGGGAAGAACGTACCATGGTGGCCATTGGGCATGAGGCGGCTCGACAAGGTGGAATTCCAAAGTTGGCTCACATGTGAGCTCTCGGGTGTGGTGTTTTTCGGCGACCCAGCGGCGGCCAGCGAGCATGGGTCACCCTCGTGTTCAAGTGGGTTAGGGGTCGGAGGTTTGTGTAGTCAATCGGCCATGGACATGTGTAAAGGGTTTGAATCAAAGTGGAATAGGAAAGGGCTAGTTTTGGGTCTAAATGGGTCAACCCTTGGTTTTAGGTTAGGTCCACCCTCCAAGGCCAATTTGGGTCGAAGGGAAAGTCACTTGGATTAGCTTGATTAGTGGGGAATGGTCACCATCCAAGTACAATTAAGCTTAAGCATGGTTTAGTGGAGTCATGGAAGTGGTTAATCACTCTTAAGAGAATATGGAAAAGGCCCCCTCCTCTTGCCATCTTGGGTATGGTGAGGTGGAAAGTAGATTCCATGGCTCTCATGGCTCCCATGTGGCTCATGCATGGCTTCATGGCTTGTCTTTGGATTGGGGAAAAGCTTGGTCAATTTCATGAAAATGGATCTTAGAAATTTTGGTAATTTGATGGGAATTTGTATGGGGCTCAATTTGGAATCATTTGATGATTGATTTGAACTTAGGGATGATTTTAATTAAGGGTATGATGAGACGAATTTGTCATATGGGCTTTAGCATGAAATTTGGGCTTTTAGGAAGGTTTCATGTAAGTGGGCTTTTGGTTTAAAAAAAAAATTTATGGATGGGAATTTTGTAGAAGTTTGGGCCAAATAATTGTTTGGTTTAGCTCATAGATGTGTCATGAGTAATTTGAAGCAAATTGGGAGTGATTTGGGTTTGAATTGGGTTGAATTTGGGCTTCTTTGGTGAATGGGCCAATATAGGTCAAATTGGGCTAACTTGGGCCAATGTTGGGCTAGGGTTGAAATTGATGTAAAATGAATGTTGGGAAATGTTTATGGGAGTATTTCAAAGAGGTTTTGGCTTTGGTTGGGCTTTGATTTTGGGGTTTGGGCTTCTTTGGTTAGGTTTGGGTTTAGGTCAAAATTGGGCTTATTGGTTTTGGGTTGAATTTAAGTGGGGTTTGGGTCTAAATGTTGGGCAAATCATGTTAGTGTTTTGTTTGTAGGGATGTTAAGGGAGGTTTGGAAAAGATTTGGGGTTAATTGGAGTTGAATTGGGTGAGTTTGGGTCATGGGTCCAAATTGGGCCTTAAGGCCAAAAGTGAAATTAGATCCAAATGTCAATCAAATTGAACTTGGATTTAGTCTAGATTGGTGTTGGGAATGTTGAATTGAATTTTAGAATTGAATTGGACCATAATTTGGGTCAATTGGGTAGGTTTGGTTTGACATTGGGTTCACTTTGGGTTAAAATGGGTCAAATTGGGAGTTTTGACAAAAGTAGGGTAAATTGACAAAATTGGCCCATGGTGTAGTTGAACAAAATGAAATTGGGAATATTTGGGATTTTCTGGAGTTTTCTGGGAATTTTCTGATTTTTTGGATTTTTGGGTCAAGAGGGGTATTTTGGGTATTTTGAGGGTATTGGGAGGTATTTTTGGAATTTTTGGTATTTTTGGGTATGGATGATCAATTTGAGTAATGTGGGAATGCTAGGGGTTAATTTTGAGGAATTTTGGGTAATTTAGGTGATTTTGGAAGATTTCGAGGGTTTTGGGTAGAGTTAGGCGGGTGTAGGGTCCCGGGGTCAAAAATCGAAAATTTGGGAAATTGAAGATCGGGTGAATGTAAGTGGAATAAAATCATTTTGGTTGAGTCATGAAGCCATATCAAGCCCACATGAGCCATGAAGGGACTCATTTGAGGCATCCACTATGTTGTTCCTAACCCTCTTAGCCAAGGGCTTAGGGGTTAAGGACCATCCATGTGAGTCACCTTCATGAGTCAGGAGATCAAGTTGGGTATGGGTGTGGTTTTAGGAGGTGTGTGAAAGTGTAGTGTGTGTGTAAGTCAGTCCTTCACCAGACCAGGCCACCCAGGGCAGTCCTAAGGCCAAAGAGTCCTATAGGAACCCATCCTTTAAACTTCCACATTTGATTTCAACCCTCTAGGTGATTAGGGGTCTACAGTCAAGTTTGTGGAGTTTGCAGGGATTTAAGAAGTGGTTTGAATTTCTAAGTGATGGGTCCCAATTTTAATCCTCTAAGATAGTCAAAGGAAAAGCCTAAGGCTAGATCCTAAGTACTAAAAAGAAGAAGAGAAGACCTCATCAAAAATGAGGTCAACATTAGCGTGTAAATAATTTTTAACTTCATTTTCCTCTTCCTAAATTTGAAATTTGAAACATTTACTTATCTTATATGTATTTAAAAGTTTTTACTTCATTGAGTTCCAATCTTTTCTTTCTCAACTAAATACCTAAAAAATTTATATTTGAAAATATAGTTTTCCTTACTTTTAAATAGTTAACTATATTCTTATGTTTTTAAACTAAATTCCTTAATCTATAAAATTAGTTAATCATTAAAAGTATTTCTCTTAATTTCTATAATAATTAAATAAATTAATTATAGTTTACTGAATTAAAATTACTTCAGAAAATCATTTTATAATAATTTTGAAAATGTAAATTGAGAACAATTTATTAATTATATTTGTATTTTTCCCTCCCCCAAACTTAAATTTTTCTATCTATCCACATAGGGTGAAAAGGAAATAAAATATAAAATATAAATCATACCTTCGGGCTTTAGATATTTCTTCTTTTTGAAGTTCTGCAGGTTTTTTCCATTACTTAATTATCCTGTACTGTTAGTATTTTTCTATACATCAAATATTAAAGAAAATTCTGGGTAAAGAAGTTTTAAAATAAGTACAACTACTAACAAAACTTATACTACAATATAACACAACATCCACATACATTTCACTAATTAAGTTTCAGAGTTACAATTGAAATCTTTAAAATTTAAAAGAACACACAAATTTTACTTATACAATAATATTAAAATGTCTTACACAACATAACAATCAAAATTCATGAACTAAAATGTCAATACTAAAATGTAAAACAACAAACGAACAATAACAACATCAAAATCTATAATTAAACAAATAAACATAACATCTAATCTTCTGCATCAAAGTCCTAAACTATATCGTCATTTCATGGATTAGTTGGATGATGAGGCTGGTAATGAGTATATCGGGGGCACTCAGGAAATGCAACATCGAGCTCTCCTCTCCTGTAACGATTTTCAGCATCATAATAGGCTATCTCATACTTTGAATGTCTTTGGAGATACTCGCTGTCATAATCATGTCTTCTTTCTAAGCCTCCAATTCTCTGATTAATATGCTTCAGTTTTTCTTCTATTTTCTCAAAACTTTTCCGCTGTAAAGTCATCTCATTCATCAAATCTTGAAGGGTAGGAGTACTATAGGGAGGTGGATCATAACTAGTAGAGGGGATATCTCTACTTGAAGAAGGTACATAGCTCCTTGTCCCAAATCTCCATCCTTTGTGGGATTCATATTTCTTAATATTAGCCAGAGTAATGGGTTTCGTAGGTTCCACCCATTCCTCATCATCTCTCGCCTCTACCCCGCATAATTGCGAGTGCATAGATAAGACCAAGATGTCCTAGTCCTCCTCCACTTTCACTTCTTGAGGTGGCTAATATATTCTTATAAATTACACTTCCCACATTAATACTTCTTTGGTTATGAATATAGAAATTCAGAACTGCTCTATCTCTTGTTACCTCACTATAGTGGTAAGTAGGTAACAAAGTAGAACAAATAAAATACTGCCAAGCTTTAGATGACGCATTTAACATAGAAAGAGGGAAATTTACCCGTTCTCGCTGCTTTATCTTCCAAACTCCTTTCCTGTCAGTGAGAAAGTTAATCACTTCTTTCAGTGGTCCTTCCATAGTTCCAAATGTATTATATTCACTGGTGTAGGTGTCTCGTACCTCGTAATAAGCATTTATTCTTGCAGCGCTGAAATCCACAAAAAATCCTCTAACCTTAACCTAGTGCATCTTCACTCGTGTCGGTTTGCATAAAATTCCTTTACCACATCTACAAATGCTTTTTGGTCATGAAACAGAAATTTTTCCATCCTCTTTCTTTAATTATTCGCTCTACTTCTCCTCCAGGACTTTTGAAAACTCGATCTTGAATGCATGTTCTGGCTTGAATATTGTGAAAATATCTTGATTATGCCCTTGCATTCACTAAACGAGTTTCATCGTAATCTACTCTTCTCTTTTGACATGGAGCCATTTTTGATCTGTGAAATTCACAAAAATCTTAACTAAACTTCTAAGTACCACTAAGATGACTTCCAATTGTTACTAAAATCAATCTAAATCAAGTTTCATGAATTTTTTCTCATTCTTTTCTTCTCATTTTGAATTTTTTCAAAATTTCTCAATGTAGAAGAAATTCATGGTGAAAATAAAAAATTTTTACATATGAGTGAAGCTCTTACCAAGGGAAGATAAAATCCAGCGTTAAAATGTGTTGAAATCACTTCAAATCCAAGATTCCACAAGCCCTAGGTCAGTTTTTTTAAGTTTTTGAGGAGGGAGACGATGAATAGTGTCTGTTGACCGGTCAAATAAAGTATATTTCGCGATCTCGCTGTCGGCGAGAATTTTCTCGCCGTCGGCGAGCTAATTATGTCACCAAGGCTAAAGTTTCGGGAAAAACTCATCGTCGGTGAGGTTTCTCTCACTGTCGGCGAGGTTTCTTAAAATTTAATATTTTTTAATTTTTCAATTATATTCTACTTAAATTAAGCCTTGTTCATTGTTCCGGTCACTAAATTTGATATATTTATTATTTTTTTTATTTAATATTAGATATTAACACATAAATTCACACAACACAAACCTTATAACTTTATAAATGAAATCCATGAATTTACAAACTTCAAACACTTCACTAACAATTGACTAAGTAAATTAACCCAAACATATCTTACTCAGCATTACAATCCACACCACGATACTCTAAATGCTGAGACAAAACAAACAACATACAATCTCATCTAAACTGAGATTATCTATGTAAAGTTCAAACTAAATCAAAAACTAAATCCACGTCAACACACATACATATAATACGAATAGAAGTCTCTGCTACTCATCGGAATCTGAACTGTTCTCTTCTCTGATGTTTCCAATACAACGAAGGTGCACAAATAAATTATAGAAAGGCCTAAAAGGGAATTTTGCAGTAGAGTCTTCTTCAATCCACCCTTTCTGTCTCAATAATCATATAAAACTTGCCTCCAGGTGTCCTGTATGGTCAAAGTGCTCCTTCATTATCCAATCGATATGATCGAATAAATCAGAGATATTATCAATGAATTCATCACGATCCGTAGTTCCTTCTCCAATCCTTTAAGTTTCCGTAAAATGAGGTTTGTTCTATCGACCGTGGGCTTAACTAAAGGATTGTTTTGTGATGCTTGATTAGAAATAATTACTGTTTCATCATTATTATCCAATGTTGGAAACATATCTGTCAGATCTAGTGGTTTCCAAGGCAATAGTACTTTTTCCCAAGCTTCATAGGAAACTTGGTAATGACTACATAAAGTAAATATGGTTGATGGGTGTCCAACTCCATGAATTGACCCATGCACAATTAATCCTAATGTAGACTTCACGATAATAGATCCAACATCAATAGGCAATCCGTATCGAATACAGTAATTTAAGATTGCGCATTCCTTTGAAACTTTGTTTACCCTCATAGTGGGTAATAACTTTGATGAAATGAATAAATGCCAAAGCTTTGAGACGGAGTTAAGAAGTGACGCAGAAAAACTAACATACCCATCTTCTTGGAATTCTTAATCATCACGTTCGTCCGTCAGATACCTATAGATCTCATTCATGTTGTATCTCATAGGAACAAAATTCGAATAGTGGCAAACAGGGGTATTCTCAATCGTAGACACTTCCATTATCCGAGAAGGAGTGAAAGTTACCCAAGAAGGACTGAAAGTTACCCATCTGCCTCTTACGTAGACACTTCCATTATGGATCGCATGCAGATTAGAGTAGAATTCTTTGACTACTGGAATGACTACAGCAGATGTGGTATAGCAGAATACCTCCCAACGTCGCTGAACAATCATTTCTTCAATTGTTGTTGTTGAATTCTCCGCTCCTCTATTTACTAACCCTCTTTCCTTAATCAGATGCTTTTTCATCAGAACTTTGTTGAATAATCGTTGAGCCTCAGAACTGACGAATTTTCTTCGGTTAAAAACTCCGGATTTCGTGGTTTCAAGTAGTTTGGAGGCCATAATAATTTGTTTGGAAGGGACTCTATTCGTTTCTAAGGATAAAGATAATGTAAAATAAAGTTTTAAACGTTTTTTATAGACTAATGCCCTTAGAACCGTCCAAAATCGCAAAGTAACTCACAAAAACCGCTTTTGAACTATCTCGACATCAGCGGTAACGATCTCACCGTCGGCGGGATAGTTAATTATTTAAGCTGAAATTGGGCTCGCCGATCTAGCTGTCGGTGGAATCAATCTGGCCGTCTGCGAGATTAGGTAAATTGCCCAATTTTTCGCTCCGGTCTGAATATTTTCTGATTTCATCATATAGATTCAAATTTGTGATGATTCTAATAAGTAAAATGAGTAGATTTCATTCTATATTTTGATTTTTTAATAATTATAATACAATAGATCATAATTAATAACTACTATAGGTTGCCTCCCATAAAGCGCTTGGTTTAACGTCGTCGACTCTACCTAATTTAATTAGTAATCGAGTTGATCGAGCATTAAAACCTCTTTAAAATTTGGTTTGATTCCTTCAAAATAAGGTTTTAATCTCTGTCCATTTACTTTAAATCTATGCCCAGTTTTTGGATCTTCAATTTCTATAGTTCCATATGAAAATATTTGAATTATAATGAAAGGTCCTAATGATCGAGATTTCAATTTCCCAGGAAATAATTTCAATCTTGTATTATAAAGCAAAACTTCTTATCCTGGCTCAAAATTCTTCAGGTTAATCTTCCGATCATGCCATAATTTCATTTTTTTCTTTATAAATTATATCATTATGATAAGATTCGTTTCTTAATTCATCTAATTCATTCAATTGCAATAATCTTTTCTCACCGGCTTCTTTCAAATTGTAATTAAATTCTTTAATCGCCCAATAAGCTTTATGTTCTAACTAAACTGGTAAGTGGCAAGTTTTTCCATAAATAAGCATGTAAGGAGTCATTCCAATTAGAGTTTTATAAGCAGTCATATATGCCCATAATGCAGTATCTAGTCTTATAGACCAATCCAATCTATTAGGGTTTACAGTTTTTTCTAAAATACGTTTAATCTCTCGATTAGAAACTTCAGCTAATCCACTGGTTTGTGGATGATAAGCAGTTGATATCTTATGAGTAATGTTAAATTTTTCTACTAGTTTGTGAATATATTTATTTATAAAATGAGAACCTCCGTCAGTGATAATCACATTTGGCATTCCAAATCTAGTAAAAATATTTTTCATTAGAAATCTTGAAACACTATTAGTGTCACATCTAGGTAAGGCTTGTACTTCAATCCATTTAGAAACATAATCAACAGCAACTAAGATATTTTAGTTTCCAAATGAAGGAACAAATGGTCTCATAAAATCTAATCCCCAAACATCAAAAATTTCAACTTCTAATATAAAACTTAGAGGCATTTTATTTCTTCTAGATATATTACCTACTTGTTGGCATCTATCACAAGTTTTGATGTATCTATAAACATCTCTAAAAAGAGTAGGCAAATAAAATGCAGATTGTAAAATTTTATAAGCAGTTTTATCTGTTCCAAAATGTCCTCCAAAATCAGAATCATGACATTTTTTATTGATTTGTTCTGTTTCTTCATAAGGCACACATATTCTAATTATAAGATCCTTACATTGCTTACATAAATATGGATTATTCTAAAAATATGTTTTAGCATCATGAATGAATTTTTTCTATTGTTGCAAAGTTAGCATAGGTGGTAAAATATCACTTAAAATATAATTTACTATGTTAGCATACCATGGTATTTTCCAATCATTAATATTATATAATTGTTCATCAGGAAAACTATCAGTAATTTTTTTATCAACGTTAGATAATTCATTATATTCTAGCCTTGATAAATGATCTGTTATTTGATTATCAGTTCCCTTTTTTTTAATGATTTCAAAATAAAATTCTTGCATTAGTAATATCCATCTAATTAATCTTGGTTCGTGACCCGACCGCCGCGCTTAATGCAGTAATGTTTGCTTCCAAAAGATAGCCAAAAACCTTTGATTCGATTTATAAATAATGGCTAGTGTATAAAATTAATATTATATAAGTAATATTTTTACGCACTAGGGGTACTTCGCAACTATACGTATCATTTCAAGTAATATAGGGTTTTTAAACAAAGACCCCAGTATCGATCCCACAGGGAAGATTTATAAAAATAAATTCTCTATAAAGTGAAAGCAAAATATATTAGTAAAAATATTTTTGTTTTGATTATAAATTACTATTAATTTACTAGATGCAATTTAAAGAAAACAAAAATAAGAAAATGATTTTATAAACTCTATATAAAATAAACAACTTTCCTTCCTTCAATTAATCTAAGATTTTTCAGATAATTTAATATTCGTTGGAGAATTTAATTTATGGTATTGTGCCAAATAGAAGCATTCCTATTCTTTACCATTTGATCCGAGTGCAAAGAACATCGACTAATTTACGTGACTAGGTTCGATGTATTGTTAGTAGAATTGGTTAATCTAGGCTCACACTTTTAGATGTCCAAGGGTGGCTATGGTCGGCCCTACTAGTGACCCTTTCCTAGTCTATAAATCAAATTATAAGAATTTAGTCTGTCACTCTAAAAACTTATCGATTCTATGCCCTTTAAATATTATCTTCCTATTTATTTGCACTTCACCATGAATAGCCCGCACATGGCCTTCAACTACTCAAGGATTCATGTGACATTTCCAAGTTAAGAGTTCTTCTCCTACAAGGTTTTTAAACTCTTCAACAGGTTTTAACAATTCAAACGGCTAATTTAAAAAGTAAAGTAAGATCAGGTATTAATGTCATCACAATGTTTTGAAAATATTTTGAATTTTAACTCTCCATTGAATCTTTATATTATCTTATCTATCTCTTCATAATTGAAGTAAGAAAGTAGCTAACTACTCAGAACACATTGAAAATAAATAAAAAACATGATAATTAAACTTTGAATAAAATGAAAATATATACTTATCTCAAATATTTCTTTTACAGATCTTCTGATTCCTACTGACTCCACAGTGTAATGAACTTCAAATGCAATAACTTGAAAATAAACTCTCTAAACTAAACAAAAGTGGCCCTAAATTTCTCTCTCTAATTCTCTCTCTAAGGATGAGAGATCTTAAAGTAGATAAGAGAACGTGGTACAATGGGAGGGGCCCGTTTTTTGAAGAATTTGACCTCTATTTATAGGCTTTAAGAGTTACCTTGAAGCACCTCTTCAAAACATGTCCACATTCAATGAATCTTCTAGATGGTCGGTTTGGCGCCTAGGCGTCGGAATCTGGCGCCTAGGCGCCGGACACCTCTTCCAGTTCTTCGCACCTCTTCGCGATTGAAACCGTTTTGGAGCATCCAAATGCAATGTATCACATGTCCTATTATCAAGGAACAACTGCCAGCCTTCTAGAATGCCCAATAACCGCTCACTCCGTCAAAATAACTAATCAAAAGTTGTCAAAAACTTGACAGTTTTTGTATCGAGTTTGGACTTCAGGCGCCTAGGCGCCAAGCCATATTTTTTTTTATACTTTTGGTATTTTGCTCCATTTTTTCTCCTTTTTGCTCATTTTTCCTTCTTAGACCTTTTTACATTACCTACATCCAAAAATACAAAAAATACCTTTGATTAAAGCATAATATCCTTAAAAATTAATAAGAATTAAGACATAAAGAAATAGGTATTTTTTTATAGATCAAAATCCCTCAAAATTAAATGTTACTTGTCCTCAAGTAACTCTTTTTACTACATAAAATATAACTATTAGAAATAAAATATAAATATTTAAGATTCCTTATAAGGATTTATTTTATAAAGTCTTTAGTAAATTATTAACCCAATTTTACTAACTAGGTTTAATTTCAAGAATTTAAAGTATATTTAACTACCAATCATAAGATTTCAAACTTTTCATTCATCTTGAAAATAATAGAAGTCTATTATATTAAGCTTTCATAGATTATTTACAAGAAGAAGATCTTCGTGAAAAATCTTTTCTAAATAAATATTTATGCATAAAAATTAAGTAGAGTATGCAATTAGTTTTCTTCCTATAAGATAATTCAAGTGAAGTCAATTTTTGATTAGGCATTTTCTCAAGCTTCTCCTCTCTTTTCCTTGTTTTTTTTTCTTTCTTTTATATATAGAGAGGATTACTATATCTGGATAGCCTGTTAATGGTTTTGAACTTCACTATCCTTAACTTATATTTTTAAAACTTATACATTTTCACTGAATTATTATAACATAAATAAGAATTCAAAAGATTTCCAATCTTTTCTTTTTCAAGTGATAATTTTTTATTACTTAATATTTCTAAATTCTATCATTTCTATCATGAATAGAAAAATTCTTTTTCTCATTCTTCTTTAGTTAAATAATTATATTCTTAAAATCAATCAAAGTTAGTAAAATTTTGGTTAATTTTCACAAATTTGTTTATAATTTCAAAATAAAAGTGATCCCAAATAAATTCTTCATTCCTTAAGTTATGTTAAAAAGTTTCTATTTTTAAGAAAGTATTAACTCTTTAAGGACAAATAAAATTTTATTTTGAATTGATTTTTCCTTCCCCCATACTTAAGTTTTGGTATATTATGATAATTTGAAAGTATGGGAGAAAGAAAATCATAAGTATTTTTAGTAAGTATGTAAAAAAAACAATCTTAAAAAGAAAAAAATAACTTCTAAACATGCTTTTATGAATAATTAAGATCAATTTGAAGCATGTATATAGAAAGGTAAGCAGGCTAATTTTATGATGATATTAAATTTGAAACATAATTAAAACAGAGCAAAATAATTAAGTACTAAACATTAAACTAAAACAACATTTAAATTAACTCTAACATCAGTCTAAACATAATATACTAAAAATGTTTTAACCACAGAATCCATCAACACAAGTACATAAACTAAACAACACACATCAAACATAAAACTAGCAAACAATCCAAACAAAACAAACTAACAACAGAGTAGCACTACATAAAGATCTCTCTACTACTAATCACTAGCTGTCGCCTCATCGTCATCATCATCACCAAAGGAATACTCAACATCTTTAGGATCAATAAATGGTGTAAAGCTAGGAAAAGTAGGAAAGCTAACATCATGTTCAACCATCAGAAATCTGACTAGGGCTTCATCATACTCTGTATCGTAATTACTCTTCCATTGGGTATAATCAGATAGATGATCTAGTTTTCTATCAGAAGTATCAATCCTGCAGTGAGTTTGAAATAACTCCTGCTGTTGTTCTAAAAAATGATCATGTATTGATTCCCAGAAATCTGATGGTGGCTCAGCAGAAGTAGAGGGTCTAGAAGTAGAAGGTCTACCTGAAGTATGTGCAGAAGTAGAAGAAGCGGTCGACCTCTTCCCTCTAAAACGATCATAGATACTAACACTCTCCTGCCCAATTGTCTTAGTAGAGCTTCTCCTCAGAAATATCAATAGTGACTCCATTACTAACACATAGTGAATAAATCAAAGATGGAAAACCCAATCCAACAGAAGTGCTGGATCTCGCAGTAGACTCCACAGAATCATAAATAATGCTTCCGACATAAATAGGCTTCCTCTCCTGAATGCAATAATTTAAGATCGCTCGATCTTTAGTCACTTCACTCAGGTGGTTGGAAGGTAACAATCTTGCAGAAATAAAGTAGTGCCATGTTTTAGATACACCATTTAATTCAGAGGATTTGAAGTTTACCCTCTTCCGTTCCCGATCTTCTAAGATCCAAGCACCGTTAGTCGGATAAGCAATAATCATGTCCAAATCTCCCTCGGATGGTGTTAATCCGAATAATAAGCACTCAATAGTCGGTGGCAGGCCATAGAATATGTTAATTCTTTCTGGAGTAAATCCTACTCCGAATTCTCTAACAAAGACTTCAAAATCCTCAGCATCCAGAAAATTCGCATAAAATTCTCGAACAACCGGGATAACAGCAATAACAGTGAAGTAACAAAATCGTTGTCAGTTGTGCGCAACGATAGTGTTTTCGATCATCTCCCCAGGATTATAAAAACTTCAATTCGAGATGAACTGTCTCGACGACGCAAGTTCGTGGAAGTGAAAATGCGCAGCAGCAGTTGGAAATTTTCTGCTATCAAAATTTTCTCGTCCTTCCCGCGCTTAGATTTTGGAGCCATCTAAACGTGAAAGAAGACAAGAACTAATTTAGGAATCAAAGATTTAAACTCTTTTTAAGTTTATAAAACTTAAAATAAGTTTAAATATCCAAAGAAATAAATAAAAATCGAATATTTTTTCAAATTTTTGGTTCTTAGTAAAACATAGGGAAATCTATGGTGAAAATCGAAAATAAATGGTTTAAAGTGTAGATCTGACCATGAGACGAAGAAATCGAGTGGTTTCATGCTCAAATCCTTGATGTTTTGACCTCAAAATGGATCTAAAGGATGTATTTTCGTGAAAATGGGGAAGAGGATGAAGCTTAGGCGTCAAAAATGGCTTTTGTGGGTTTAAATGGAAATTTTCGGGTAGCAGGCCGAATTGGCGGTTAGGCGCCGAATTCTGGCGCCTAGGCGCCAGACTCATCTTTCACAAAAAATTTTTTTAAAAATTTATTTTTCCACTAAAATTCGTAAAATCAACATCCAATTACTCATATCAGAGTAGGGCTTCAGTTTCTAACTTCCACAACATTTTTCAAAAATTTATAAAAATTAGATATTGAATCCACCAATCAAACATAAGGTTTTCAATCAAACTCACTAATTTCCATTTAAAATCTTCAATTTTGACTCAATACATTCCAGATAAGTACTATATTTGATTCAAGTTCGTAATACACACTCAATCATAACAAGTTCAAAGCAAATACAACACACATAGAACATGAAAATAAATATACTAACAAACATAATCGATTCTCTAATTCGATAAAATGACTCAACAAACCATAATAACTATCTCTTTACCAGAATATTCTAATCTTCACAAGGGAAATTGTGTATTCCACTTGGAAAGAATACTAACGCTCTCGGGAAATCCGTAGCTGTCTTTTCATCAATCAACTTGTTTTTCGCATACATTTCAACTTGAGCATCTTGATAAGCCGCAATATGAGCAAATTGAAGTTTCATTTACCATTTTAGATGTTCAACTTGATGAAACATCTCATGAAGGCAATCTCCAATCCTTTTAAAATCTTTTTCAAACTTATCTAAACGACTAGAAATTTTCTCTAAACTTACAGCGATGAAACCATTGAAGTAGGGATGAGGATCCCTTGAGACCTTGTCCCTAGCCTCTTCTCCATGATTTCTCCTTTCCATTTCTTCAAAAAGTTCTTAAATCTCTCAAGAATGAAATGTAAGGGACGTAATTTTTATTGTTTGATGGTTAGGGAAGAAGATGGGTAGATTTAAAGGGGAAAATCATGTGAAAAACTGAAAATTTTCGGTTTTTGCACGACCCAGTAACCGTGGCGCTTAGGCGCCGAATCTGGCGCCTAGGCGCCGGACCTACTGATACATAGTTGATCCTGGTGCTTAGGTGCCGAATTCTGGCGCCTAGGCGCCGGAACTATGTTCAACTCAGTTTCGCCTAATCGTCAAATTTTCAAAATTTCATTCTCCAAGATAGGTAAATTATACTGGTAAGAGTAATTTAGACTCGATAATTCATATTGTAAACTATCATAATAAAGGTTAACTTGATCTCCTTTTTACTCATATTTAAAATAGAGTGATCTTATTTTAATTCTTACATACCTCAAAATAATTTTCAGCCTAAGTCAACCAAGACTTATGAGCATTAAATTTTTCTGAAGTAATATAAAATTAATCAAGATCGAGGCATAACCTTACATTAAAACACAAAAACACAAGATAAATATGGGTTGCCTCCCACAAAGCGCTTGGTTTAACGTCGTCAGCCCAACATAAGTAAATCTTTAATCAGGTTGACTCAATTTACAAGCCTCTTTATAAATCTTCTTAATATTTCCCAAATAAGGCTTCAATCTTAATCCATTTACTTTAAAAAATTTTCCAATTTTGGGATCTTTAATATCCACAGCTCCATAATGGTATACTTTATCAACGAAATAAGGTCCAATCCATTTAGATCTTAATTTTCCAGAAAAAAGTCTTTAATGAGAATTAAACAGTAAAACTTTTTGTCCAGGCTCAAAAATTTTTCCTGAAATTTTCTTATCATGCAACATCTTCATTTTCTCTTTATAAATCCTCGCATTTTCATATGATTCGTTTCTAATTTCTTCCATCTCATTTAATTGCAATAATCATTTTTCTCCTACTTTATTCAAATTAAAATTAAACTCCTTTATCGCCCAATAAGCTTTATGTTCACGTTCTACAGGTAAGTGACAATGTTTACCATAAATTAACCGGTAAGGTGACATTCCGATTGGTGTCTTATAAGCTATTCTATAAGCCCATAATGCAGAATCAAGTCTATCAACCAAATCAGTTCTTTTAGGATTAACGGTCTTTTCTAAAATTCTTTTAATTTCTCTCGTTTGATACTTCGACCATTCCACTAGTTTGAGGGTGATAAGCGATTGCAATTCTATGTTTGATTCCAAATTT
Source organism: Papilionanthe hookeriana x Papilionanthe teres (assembly GCA_022702705.1). NCBI lineage: Eukaryota > Viridiplantae > Streptophyta > Magnoliopsida > Asparagales > Orchidaceae > Papilionanthe > Papilionanthe hookeriana x Papilionanthe teres. The sequence goes on along the minus strand of CM040423.1, from coordinate 166,653,677 downwards.
TTGAAGTAATGATTGAATTCTTATATTCCTGAAATGACTTCCACCATCAGTGATAATTACCTTAGGCATTCCAAATCTTGAAAATATCCTTTTCTTTAAGAATTCTAAAACACTTTTGGAATCACAGTTTGGTAAAGCAACAGGTTCAATCCACTTTGAAACATAATCAACTGCTAATAAAATATAAATTTTTCCAGATGATGGAACAAATGGTCCCATAAAGTCTAATCCCCATATATCAAAAATTTCAACTTCTAATATATAGTTTAACGGCATTTCATCTTTCCTAGATATATTTCCCATCCTTTGACATCGATCACATGTATTCACATATTGTCTCACATCTTAAAATAAGGTAGGCCAATAAAATCCAGAATTTAAAATTTTAAATGCGAGTTTTATCTATGCCAAAGTGTCCTCCAAAATCGGAATCATGACATTTTTGAATAATAGCAAAAGTTTCCTCATAAGGTACACATCTTCGAATCATAGAATCTTTACCAATTTTAAATAAATGAGGTTCTTCCCAAATATAATATTTAGCATCATATTTAAATTTCTTAATAAATTTGTTATCCAAGTCATAAGGTAAAATATTGCTAGCTAAATAATTAACAATATCAGCATACCACGGTGTTTTGAATCTTTGAATAGCATATAAAGATTCATCAGGGAATTTCTCATTTATATTTTCTTCCGAAATAATATCATTTTTAATTCTAGACAAATGATCAGCAATTTGGTTTTCAGTTTCTTTTCTATCTACTATTTGAAAATCAAATTCTTGTAGAAGTAAAACTCATCTTATAAGTCTAGGTTTAAAATCCTTCTTAGATATTAGCTATTTAATTGCAGAATGATCAGTATGAACTATGCATTTAATACCAAGAAGATAAGGTCTAAATTTATCAAAGGCATATACTATAGCTAGAAGCTCTTTCTCAGTGGTAGTGTAATTTCTTTGTGTTTTAGTGAGAGTTTTACTAGCATAATATACAACTTTGAAAACTTTCTCATATTTTTATCCTAATACAGCTCCAATTACAAAATCACTTGCATCACACATTAATTCAAAAGATTTATTCCAGTCAGGTGCAACAATGATAGATGCAGTTATTAATTTTTCTTTTAGAATATTAAAAGCATTAATACTTTCATCATTAAATTAAAATTGTGCATCTTTTTCTAATAAATGACAAAGAGGCTTAGCAATTTTAGAAAAATCCTTTATATATCTTCTATAAAATTCAGCATGACCTAGAAAACTTCTCACATTAGTAACAGTAGTAGGTGGTTGCAATTCAACAATAATTTTCACTTTTACTTGATCTACTTCCATCCCTTTCATTGATACTTTGTGTCGAAGTACAATGCCTTCTGTGACCATGAATTGAAATTTTTCCCAGTTAAGAACTAAATTTGTTTCTTCGCATCTTTTCAGAACTTTGGCCATGTTTTCCAAACAAGATTCAAAAGAAGTTCCAAAGACTGAAAAATCGTCCATGAATATTTCAATTCCTTTGTCAATCAAATCACAAAATATTAACTTCATTCATCTTTGAAAAGTTGCAGGTGCATTACATAAGCTAAAAGGCATTCTTCTAAAAGCAAATATTCCATAAGGACTTGTAAATGTTGTCTTTTCTTGGTCCTCAGGAGCAATAAGTAATTGATGATAACCAGAATATCCATCCAGAAAAGATAAATATGAGTGTCCAGCTAATTTATCGAGCATTTGATCCAAGAAAGGTAAAGGAAAATGATCCTTTCTAGTGGCTTTATTTAGTTTCCTATAGTCAATACAAATTCGCCATCCAGTAACTTGTCTTGTAGGAATAAGTTCATTTTTATCATTAACAATGACAGTTACTCCTCCTTTTTTCGGAACAAAATGAATAGGACTCACCCATTGACTATCCGAAATAGGATAAATAATACCAGCATCTAACTACTTAATAATTTCTTTTTTAACAACCTCTTTCATAATAGCATTTAATCTTCTTTGTGATTCTATAGTAGGTTTAAAATTTTCTTCCATTAAAATTCTATTCATGCAAATGGAAGGGCTTATTCCTTTTATATCAGCAATAGTCCAACCAAAAGCTTTCTTATAATTTTTTAACACACCTAGTAATTTTTCTTCTTGATCTTTATTCAGTTCAGAAGAAATAATAACAGGTAAAGTTAACAAATTTCCAAAAAAAACATATTTTAAATGGGAAGGTAACATTTTTAATTCCAGTTCAGGTGCTTTTTTAATTGAGGGTAAAAGTATATCATTTTAAGTTATGTCTAAAGTTTCCCAATTATCTTTAATAAAATGAGTCTCTTCTTCTTCTACTGTTTCATCCTCATCAGTTAAAAATTCAAATTTCTCATCAGAAATAACTTTATATTTTTCTTGATAATGTTTTTCAATTAAATAATCAATTATAACCATTCGATAACATTTCTCATTATCAGGGTACTTCTTTGATTTAAGAACATTGAATTTAATTTCTTGATCATTGACTCTCATGGTTAATTCTCCTTTTTGCACATCAATCATAGCTCGTCCGGTAGCTAGAAAAGGTCTTCCTAAAATAATAAGTATCTCTTTATCTTCTTTCATATCAAGAACTATGAAATCTACAGGGAAGATAAATTTATCCACTTTAACAAGGACATCCTCCATAACTCCTTTAGGGTAAGTGATAGATCTATCAGCTACCTGATAAATCTAATCTTCGATAGATAGAAAATGACATGAGATTAATACTTGCTCCTAAATCACATAAAGCTTTTCCGCAAAATTTTTCTCCAATAGCACAGGGTATAGTGAAACTTCCAGGATCCTTAAGCTTTTCAGGTAATTTCTTTTGAAATATTACATCGCATTCTTCACTTAATGCAACAGTTTCAAAAGCTTCAAATTTTCATTTTTTGCTTAAAATATCCTTCATAAATTTTGCGTAAGTTGGCATTTGTTCCAAAGCTTCAACAAAAGGTATGTTAATAATAAGTTTCTTAAAAATTTCAAAGAACTTAGAAAATTGATGATTAAGTTTTTGTTGTTTAAGTCTTTGAGGAAAAGGTGGTGGTGGTTTTTCAATCTCTTTTTCAATTTCATTCTGCAATCTTTCTTTTAATTCCTTTCCACTTCTAAGTTGCACAGCTTTAACTTGTTCATGTTCTTTTCTACTTTCCTTTAGAAAGATTTCAACATTACTAGGAAGTGTTCCTACAAGTCTGTTATTAATTAAAGTAGCAATTTGCCCCATTTGATTTTCAATATTACGAATAGCAGTATTTTGATTTTTTTATTGATTATTCATTTGCATAATTAATTCTTCTATTGATAACTTTTTCTGTTGATTATTAAATCCAGGAGGTTTATATATTGAATTAACTTGATTATTCCAATTTCCAGTGCGATGAGATTGATTATTACCCCATTATTGTTGTGAATTGTTCCAGTTAAAATTAGGACGATTTTTCCACCCAGGATTATAATAATTTGAATAAGGATTATTTTTACTTGCAATAGTTTGTAAAGTTTTAAAAGTTTGAGGATCTTCAATATTAGCAGAGTTATTATGCGAAACATTAATTGCAAAATTATCTAATTTCTTAGATATTACTGCAACTTGTGAAGCTAAGATAGAAAAAGCTTCATTATCTTGAATACTAGCCATCTTTTAGGGTTAATCCTTTCAGAAGGCCTTTGAAAATAGTTATTAGCCATTTCTTCAATTAAATTGTAAGCTTCTTCAAATGATTTAAACATTAAAGAACCTCCAGCAGCAGCATCAATATTTGATTTTAAAGATCCTATTAATCCATTATAAAATGTTTGAATAATTAACCAATCAGGTAAAGCATGATGAGGGCATTTTCTTAATAGTTCTTTAAATCTTTCCCAAGTTTCATATATTGTCTCCCCGTCAAATTGACTAAACGAAGTAATATCATTTCTTAATTTAGCAGTTTTAGAAGAAGGAAAATATTTAGCAAGGAATTTTTGTGCCATTTCAGCCCATGTTTTAATAGAACCAGTCGCTAATGAGTTTAATCACATCTTTGCTTTATCTCTTAAAGAAAAAGGAAAGAGTCTAAGTCTTATAGCATCATCAGAAACATTGTTATATTTAAAGCTAGCACAAAGTTCTAAAAAACTAACAAGATGTAAATTTGGATCCTCATATGGTGATCCACCAAATTGATTGTTTTGCACCATTTGAATAATAGACGATTTAAGTTCAAAAGAATTAGCATCTACAGTGGGTATTTGAATACTACTATGAAGTTCATCAATTGTAGGGTTAGCATAATCCCTTAATGGTTTATAAACATTTTGATCATTAAGTTCAATTGGATTTTGTAAAGTAACCAATTCTTGAAATTTTTGAATTTGTTTTCCCTTTTTAATTTTTCCAATTGTTCTTTCCAATTCAGAATCTAAAGGTATTAATCCTTCAGAACCAAATCTTGGCATAAAACAAGGGATAAAATATATATCTTTTTCTTTTTTTTTAAGAAAATTTATACTATTCTATTTCTTTCTTCCTTTGATTTCTTCCCCGGCAACGGCGCCAAAAACTGGACCCGACCGCTGTGCTTAACGCAGTAATGTTTGCTTCCAAAAGATAGCCAAAAAACTTTGACTCGATTTATAAATAGCGGCTAGTGTATAAAATTAATATTATATAAGTAATATTTTTACGCACTAGGGGTAGTACGCAAGTATACGTATCATTTCAAGTAATATTGGCTTTTTAAACAAAGACCCCAGTATCGATCCCACAGGGAAGACTTATAGAAATAAATTTTCTATAAAGCGAAAGCGAAATATAATAGAAAAAATATTTTTGTTTTGATTATAAATTACTATTAATTTACTAGATGCAATTTAAAGAAAACAATAATAAGAAAATGATTTTATAAACTTTATATAAAATAAACAACTTTCTTTCCTTCAATTAATCTAAGATTTTTAAGATAATTTAATATTCGTTGGAGAATTTAATTTATGGTATTGTGCCAAATAGAAGCATTTCTATTCTTTACCCTTTGATCCAGGTGCAAAGAACATTGACTAATTTACAGACTAGGTCTGGATGTATTGTTAGTAGAATGGGTTAATCTAGGCTCACAGTATGTCCAAATGTGGCTATGGTCGGCTCTAATAGTGACTCTTTCCTATTTTATAAATCAAATTATAAGAATTTAGTCTGTCACTCTAAAAACTTATCAATTCTACGCCCTTTAAATATTATCTTCCTTTTTATTTGCACTTCACCATGAATAGCCCGCACATGGCCTTCGACTACACAAAGATTCATTTGACATTTACAAGTTAAGAGTTCTTCTCCTACAAGGTTTTTAAACTCTTCAACATGTTTTAACAATTCAAACGGCCAATTTAAAAAGTAAAGTAAGATCAGGTATTAATGTCATCACAATGTTTTGAAAATTCTTTTGAATTTTAATTCTCCATTGAATCTTTATATTATCTTATCTATCTCTTCATAATTGAAGTAAGAAAGTAACTAACTACTCAGAACACATTGAAAATAAATAACAAAACATGATAATTAAACTTTGACTTAAATGAAAATATATAATTATCTCAAATATTTCTTCTACGGATCTTCTGATTCCTACTGACTCCACAGTGTAATGAACTCTAGATGCAATAACTTGAAAATAAACTCACTAAACTAAACAAAAGTGGCCCTAAATTTCTCTCTCTAATTCTCTCTCTAAGGATGAGAGATCTTAAAGTAGATAAGAGAAAGGGGTACAATGGGAGGGGCCCGTTTTCTGAAGAATTGGACCTCTATTTATAGGCTTCAAGAGTTGCTTTGAGGCACCTCTTCAAAACATGTCCACATTCAATGAATCTTCTAGAAGGTCGGTCTGGCACCTAGGCACTGGAATCTAGCGCCTACGCGCCGGAATCTGGCGCCTAGGCCCCGGACACCGCGTCCAGTTCTTCGCACCTCTTCACTTTGGCTCGCACCTCTTCGCGATTAAAACCATTTTAGAGCTTCCAAATGCAATGTATCACATGTCTTATTATCAAGGAACAACTGCTAGCCTTCTAGAATGTCCAATAACCGCTCACTCCATCAAAATAATTGATCAAACGTTGTCAAAAACTTGACAGTTTTCGTATCGAGTCTGGCGCGCCAGGCGAAATTTTTTTTATACTTTTGGTATTTTGCTCCATTTTTGCTCCTTTTTGCTCCCTTTTTCTTCTAGGACCTTTTTACATTACCTACATCCAAAAATACAAAAAATACCTTTCATTAAAGCATAATATCCTTAGAAATTAATAAGAATTAAGACATAAAGAAATAGGTATTTTTTTATAGATCAGTTTGGTATCTTTCTTTTACATTAGATATTTAATAGCAGAGTGATCAGTATGCACAATACATTTATTTTCAATTAAATAAGGCCTAAATTTATCAAAGGCATAAACAATTGCTAATAGTTCTTTTTCAGTAACTTTATAATTCAATTCAGCATTATTAAGAGTTTTACTAGCATAGTATATAACTTTGAAAATTTTATCAATTCTTTGCCCAAGTACTGCTCCTATAGCATAATCACTACCCTCACACATAAGTTCAAATGGTTTCTCCCAATCAGGTGAAACTATTATAGGTGCTGTGATTAATTTATCTTTTAATAATTCAAAGGCATTCAAACATTCAGTTGTGAATTCAAATTTCTTATCCTTTTCTAAAAGTTGGCATAGAGGTTTAGTAATTTTTTAAAAATCTTTTATGTAGCGTCTATAGAATCCAGCATGTCCAAGAAAACTTCTTACCCCTTTTACTATAGTTAGAAGTGGTAATTTAGTTATAACTTGAATTTTTGCAGGGTCTACTCCCATGCCATTTTCTAAAATTTTATGTCCTAATACAATTCCTCCTGCAACCATAAATTGACATTTCTCCCAATTTAGAACTAAGTTAGTTTTCTAACATACCTCTAATACTTTTTCAAGATGCTTTAAGCATGCATCAAATGACGTTCCAAATACAGATAAATCATCCATAAATACTTCTATTCCATCATCAATTAATTTACTAAATATAGACATCATACATCTCTGGAATATTGCAGGTGCATTACATAATCCAAAAGGCATTCTTCGAAAATCAAATGTTCCATAAGAACTAGTAAATGTAGTTTTCTCTTGATCCTCAGGAGCTATATGTATCTGATGATAACCGGTATATCCATCTAAAAAACAAAAATATTTATGTCCGGCTAATCTGTCTAACATTTAGTCTAGAAAAGGTAATGGGAAGTGATCTTTCCTGGTGGATGCATTTAATTTTCTATAGTCAATACATACACGCCATCCAGTTACTTGTCTTATACATATTAAATCATTATTTTCATTAGCTTTAACAGTCACTCCTCCTTTCTTAGGAACACAGTGAATTGGGCTTACCCAAGCACTGTCCGAAATAGGATATATAATATCATTATCTAACCATTTTAATATTTCTTTCTTGACTACTTCTTCCATTATTGGGTTTGATCTTCTTTGAGGATCTACTCTTGGCTTATGTTCTTTATCTAAAATAATTCTGTGCATACAGATTGAAGGACTAATTCCTTTAATATCTGCTAAAGTCCAACCAAAAGTTTTTTTTATATTTTTTTAATATGGTTAACAGTTTTGTTCTTGTGATTCATTCAATTCAGGTGATATAATAACTGGTAGGGTTGAATGGTTACCTAAATAAGCATATTTTAAATGATTAGGCAGAATTTTTAATTTAAGTTCAGGAGGTCTAATTATTGACGGTAATATATTCTTTTCAATGTTTTACATTATTATCAATATAATCCAGTTTTTCATTATCTACTTCTTCAATTAATTTAGTATTTTCTTTTTCTAACTTTTCTTCATAATATTTTTAAAAATGTTCATTTCGCAAATGTTCAAGTATTTCCATTTGAAAACATTCATCATCTTTTTCTAAGGCAGGATATTTCATTGATTTTGCTATGTTAAAAGTTACTTTTTGATTGTTTACTCTCATAGTCAATTCTCCTTTCTAAACATCAATCCTAGCTTTTCTAGTGGCTAAAAATGGTCTTCCTAATATTATTGGAATTTCTTTATTTTCTTCCATATCTAGAACAATAAAATCGACCGGGAAGATAAATTTATCCACTTTTACTAATATATCTTCAATAACTCACATAGGATAAGTCACAGAAGGATCAGCTAACTGAAGAGTTACTAAAGTAGGTGAAATTTCTCCTAATTCTAATCTTTTAAAAATTGATAGAGGCATTAAATTTATGCTTGCTCCTAAGTCACACAAAGCCTTTCCATAAAATTTTTCTCCATTAGCGCAAGGTATAGTGAAACTACCAGGATCTTTAAATTTTTCAGGAAGCTTTTTCTGAATAATTACACTACACTCTTCACTAAGTGCAACAGTTTCATTATCTGTAAATTTTCTTTTTTTATTTAAAATATCTTTCATAGATTTTACATAATTAGGCATTTGTTCTAATGCTTCTACAAAAGGAATATTTACTGTTAATTTTTTTAAAATTTCAAGAAATTTAGCAAATTGCTTATCTTTTTTATGTTGCTTAAGTCGTTGAGGAAATGGTGGTGGTGGTTTTTCTATAGATATTTTCATAGAGATCAATGGATATTCTAAGTTTTGATCTTGTTGATCATTTTCTTTCTCGATTTCCACTTCCTTATTTTACTTTCTGTTTCTTTTTGAATTTTAGTTTCTAATTCTTTTCCACTTCTTAAATGTATTGCTTTAATTTGTTCTTTTCCTTGGTCTTTAGGATTTATTTCCACATTACTTGGAAAAGTTCCAGGAATTCTATTGTTAAGCACAGTAGCAATATGTCCGAGTTGAGTTTCAATATTTTTAATTGTTGTTCCTTGATTTTGTAATTGATTTCCTTGAATTTGTAATCGATTTCCTTGATTTTGCAAGTGCTGACCCATACTTAATATTAATTCTTCTATAGATAACTTCTTATCTTTAAATTGAGTGTTATTAAATCCAAGTGGATAAGATGGTTTATAATTTGTATTTCCTTGATTAGATGGATTTCCTATAGAATTGTTCATCCATTGTAGATTAGTTGTATTGTAATTCCAATTAAAATTTGGATGATTCTTCCAACCAGGATTATAATAATTTGCATAGGTATTGTTGGGTCTATTATTAATAGCATTTATAGTTTCATAAGGAGATAGAGAATCTATAATTTGTCCAGATGAGTTTTCTTCTAATACAGTAGAAGAGTAATTCATTCCAAAATGATCTAATTTCTTTGATATAGCAGTAATTTAAGAAGCTAACATAGATATTGCATCATTTTCATGAACACTGGCTATCTTTTTAGGAATTATTCTTTCAGCAGGCCATTGAAAATTGTTAGTAGCCATTTCTTCGATTAACGCATAGGCTTCATCAAATTGTTTTGACATTAATGAACCTCCAACAACAGCATCAATGATTGATCTAAGAGATCCTACTAATCCATTATAAAAAGTTTGTATAATTAACCAATCTGGTAATGCATGATGTGGGCATTTCCTAAGTTCTTTAAATCTCTCTCAAGCTTCATATATGGATTCTCCATCAAACTGACTAAAAGATGTTATATCATTTTTAAGTTTTACAGTTTTCGAAGGAGGAAAATATTTGGATAGAAATTTTTGTAATAATTCTCCCCAAGTTTTAATAGATCCAGGTGCTAATAAATTTAACCACATTTTAGCCTTATCCCTTAAAGAAAAGGAAAAAAGCCTAAGTCTAATAGCATCATTAGATACTCCTTCATATTTAAAAGTAGCACATAGTTCCAAAAACTAGCAAGATATAAATTAGGATCTTCATTAGGTGAACCACTAAATTAATTATTTTGTACCATTTTGAGAATTGCAGGTTTAAGTTCAAATGAATTAGCAGCTACATCAGGGTTTTGAATAGTAAGGTGAATTTCATCTAATGTAGGGTTGGTATAGTCTCTTAATGGTCTTTGTTGGTTTATATTTTCAATTTATGGATTATTTGCCATTTGTTTTAAATTTATAATTTCTCTCTTTTGTTTTCTAATTCTTTTAATTGTACGCTCTAATTATGAATTGTAAGGTATTAAATTTTCGTTTCCAAATTTACGCATACAATTTTTAAGTAATATTTAAAATAGTCTGTTACTCTAGTAATTATTTTAATAATTCTATTAATTACCTTAATAATTACTTTACTTCACTTCCCTGGCAACGGCGCCAAAAACATGATCCACTTTTCGATATTTATACTTACAACTATGATATGAAAATTAACAACGGCACTAAAAACTTGATACCTCACTGAATATGTATTGATGATTTTGTTATAGATTTTATGATTTATATTGTGGATACAACGCAAGTATACGTATCGTTATCAAGTAATATAGGGCTCTAATGGAGTCTTAGATATCGATCCCATGAGGAAGTTAGCAAATTTAAAAGACAATTTAAATTAAACTTACTTACTATTCTAGTATACGAAAATTAAGAATACTTAAACTAAAATAAACTAATGCTTAAGGTTGAATATAAGATTTCTAGAAAAGTATCTTTCCCCTTGTTTTAGAGAATTAAGTTAATGAAGAATTAAATTATTTTATAATTGTATTATCTCAAATAGGAGCATTCCTATTCTTTACCGTTTGGTCCAGGTGCAAAGAATTTTGACTAATCTTATGTTTGATTACTGAATCTGCGGCTAGGCTGGGAGGATACCGACTACCACTTCGAGCTCCCACGTTCCCCTCGCCTGAGGGCTAACATCTACACTTCAGCTCTCAAACAATAAGACCGAATTGAATATTTTAGTCTGTCACACTAAAATGTCCAATTCTACGTCTGATAGTTAATATTTCCCTATTTATTTGCACCCTCCTTCCATGACTTTTGACTTCCCTGAATCTTGGATGTAATCTTTACTATAGTCGATAATTCAACAAATGTTAATAAATCAATTGCCCAGATTGAAAGTAAATTAAAATTTAAGTTTAAGATTATCACAATTTCTATTTTTATATTTTAGGCACAATTACTTTAATTCATCATTTTACGTAATCTCAATAACAAGGAGAAAGACTAACGAAACTACTCAGAATGCATAGGAAAAATAACAGAAAGCATGGATTTCATTAAAGTTAACAAACAAATAACAAATGTACTTATCTCAATTCTTCTCTCCTAGCAGATTCTTAAAGTTCCTTTGATTCTTCCTTCCAGTACAGCACACCAAAACACTAAACACTCACTCAAAGACTCTTAACTTTCACACAAATGACATAAACTGACACTCTAATTGACACACAAAATGACACAAATTTGTCTCTATTTATAGAAGGGGTCAAATCTTTAAAAGGTACTTAAGCACCTCTTCAAAAAGCGTCCAGGTTCATTGTATTTTGGCTCTTTTCAACTGTCTCACCGTCGGCGGGCATCTAGAAGATGGGCTAACCGCACCGATCTCGCTGTCAGCGGGCTCGATCTCGTTGTCAGTGAGCTCCTTATAATATATTCAAAACTTTCGGGAAAAACTCGCCATCAGCGGCCTAAATCTCGCTGTCGGCGGGATAGTTCAATCTTCATCAAATTGAGTCCTTTTTGCTCCAAATCTGCTTCTTTTGTGCTTTTTTGCTTTCAGTACTTGTAATTCTTTATTCCTGCAATAAAACAAAGAATATACCTTTCTTTAAAGTGCAATTTCATATATACATGGTATGAAATTCTTAATATATTTTCTAGTGATCACTCACCCCATCCTTCTTAGGATCTCTGATACGGGGCACCCTTCCTTCTTAGCTAGTTTCTCTACTATGGCTCGCAATCGACTAAACGGCGTAGTCTTGGCCCTCTTCCTTTTACAGTCACTAAAGTATTCAGGTCAGGGTAATGCAGCGGTGATCCTTCAGACATCTTCTTTGTCCAATGCAGCAGAGAGAGGGTGAAACTAACTCCCTCCCAATAGTGGTGAAATTTCAAGTAGTTCTTCTTCCTCCTCAGAAATCTCTTCTAGAAAGCAACTTCAACAGCCTTAGCTTTCTCGATCTTGGCAATCTTTCTGCTCCTATTTCTCCTCTAAGTCCGAGTCAGGGGTGTAAACTTTGAACTGGACCTAATCTCAAAAACATACAGTATTGCAGCAAAATCTGCACCCTCCACGGTGGCAGGCTTATCATAAACTTGGACTCTCTTCCCTTTCAGTTTGGTAGGAGCCGAGGCAGGTTTAGAGATAACCAGATCGGTGGGGGTAGAGATGATAGTTCTGGGGGTAGTAGCTAACCTCATATGAACAGCAGTGTTTCTTTCAGCTGGGACTTTTCATAGAGGAGGGAACTCTTGAGTCGACTTCAGGGTAAACTCATTCACGGGCTCCTCAGTTTCTGACACTTTGTCCATTAGTGTGAAGAGGGTGACGTCAGCGAACTTAATATCTATATTGTCGAATCCTTGTCGAAAATGGATGATTCCATTGTCGGGCAGTTCATCCTTATAGACGGTGAAGTTCATTCCATTGGTGAAGGAGAAAATTAATTTTGGTGCAGTCATTTTCTGCAGGGTAGATTCTGAACGTCAGTCCCGAATGATGCTTCCTTGTATTGCAAAACTTAAGACGGAAAAGAAAGAGTCCGAACACATTTTAGTTAATCTTAGTATATTTGTGATTTAAAAGAGTTCGTTTATTAAAAGGTTATTTTTTAGAGGATTTTTTTGTTAGGAACAAAATGATTAATGGAGGAAGGCTAAAGGAAAGGAAAAGGACCCGACTCAGAATTGGAAAGGAAGAGAAAGTCACGTAAGACTTTTCAACTCAAAAGACCGCTCCTAGGCTAACATCTATTGGGGGTCCACCCCACCTCAGAAAGAGGCAAAAAGGATTTCAGAACCTCTTTGTTTAGGGATGTCTAAACAGTGGCTCCAAAATCCAAAAGGAATTGACTATACCCGTTCAAAACAGAAATGAATGTGGTATGCCAACAGAAAAAATGGTAGTTTGGTCCAAAAGGGGTATGGACTCACTACCGATTTATGAAAGCAAAACCATCTGATCAAAATGGAGAGAGGAACTAGTCCCCAATAGAGTCGCCAGAAGTTGTCGGGATATTTTTAGGTTATGTGTTTTGAAAATGGGTCGCCTACAGAAGTTGTCGGTGAATTTTAAATATTAAATTTAATTTATATATATATATATATATAATTTTCAAAGTAGCATTTGATTTTGAAAACAATTTTAAATTTGAAAAATTATAAGATGTGAAATTAAACCGATCTCACATCCCAAAAAGTTTATATAAATGAGCATCGCACCACAAACCGTGTATCTATCCCGAAGAATAGACACATTGCTTGATGATGGGGCTCGATAAAATAAACTAGAAGATTTGTGACATCTATTTGGTCTGCGAATGAATTTTATAAGCCGACAAGTTCCCCTGCTTAATATAAAGGAATTAAGCAGGGTTTATAGTGTTCAAGTTGTTTTAATTTCTTTACATTTTAAATGATCTCAATGTATTAGATTAATCTGGGTTGAAAGATGTGTTTAGATTATTCAATTTAGATTTTAATGATTTAATTTTAATTTAATTGAAATATTTTAGGTTAATTTTTAATTGGTTTGCTTTTTTTTAAATTATGAATTATTTTGAGGTTGATTTTTTATAATTCAAGTTTGATTTACATTTTCTTTCAAGTGATTTCAAATTAATCTTAATGTTTTAAACTTATTTTAACTTGATTGTTAAATTACTTAATGTTTTAAGCTTTTAATTTAATTAAGGTTTATTTTCCTTTTAATTATTTAATTATTAATTTCAATTATCATTTTTGAATTTGAATAAGAATTGAATATTATTAAAGTGATTCATTTAGGGATTTTAACTTAAGTGATTATAGTCTCCCTAAATTACATCCCCATTTTAATAATTTAAACTTCAATTAATCTTCCAAAATTTAAATTATTTAATTAATTAAGGTTTCATTTTTCTCTTTGATTATGAGAAATGATTAATGGGTTCCTACCCTTTAATTTCCCAAAATTTCAATCATCTAAGAGAAAATTAAGATCAAATATTTTACCCTCCATTTTGATTAAACCTAAGGTTCTAATTAGGGGTTAAAATTCTTAATTATTATTATGCCCTTTTAAGCCTAATTATTTCATAACTCATCAAATTGAGCTCAAATGAGCTTGAAATTTTTATGCCACTTCACTCACATGTCAATTAAGACACTAGAGGAGAAAAATGTGATTTTTCTAAATTTAATTTAATTTATATAATTATCTTAATGAAAAATAGGGATTTTCAATGGAAATTCAACAATATGACCAATGCAAGGTTTTTGTCCTTAAGAAAATTTTGGGATGTCCCTATTGACCAGAGGACCACTTGGACCAATTTTCATGATTTTTTAAATTATATTTTATTTATTATAATTATTTTGAGTTTTGCGAGTGTTAATTAATTAAAAAATAAAATTAAATTTGAAAAATGGATTTTATATTTTACATAAATCTTTCTAACCTCAAGGATTTCAGAGAAATAAATTTTATATATTTCTGATTTTTCTTTGATTTATTAGAATTAATTTAATGAAAATGTAAGGAATTCATTTTTTAATATTAAAAATTATTTTAAGCCTTTAAAATTCAATATCTTAACCTATAGACTTAGGAAAAATATTTTGTTTGTTGCTAAGTGATTAAGAAGCAAAATATGACATTTTTATGATTTTTAATATTTTTATGATTTTTATTATTTTTTAATTATTAAAATATTAAAATATGATTAAAAATGACGATTTTTATAAAATTTTAATTTTAATTTTCTTAGACTCCTCTAATATCAGAGAAGCCCCAAAAGCATTTTGGTGAATTTTTGAAATGTATTTTTAGAGTTATGAATTTTTACAGTTTAATTTTGGCCATATAACTTAATTAGTCCATTTAGTGGGGCTAATCACCTCCAATTGGTTTCAAACTTTTATGTGAGACTCTTCTGACCCTAAAGATCAGTGGAGAATTATTTTCAAGTGATTTTGATGTATGGTTAACCCAAATTAATTAAAATTCAGTTTTGAGTGTTTAAGCCAATTAGGATTATTCTTAATGAATTAACTCAAACCATAATTTTCCTAGGGTCCTCTAATCCTAAGATACTTCCCCAAATTTTTCCAGAATTTTCTAAGTAACATGCTAATTACTAGAATTAAAATATCAAAACAGGCAAAAAAATTTGGAAAATGAAAAACTTGCCATAGAGATGGCCTCCAACCTTGGAGAATTCAGGGAATGTTTCCAAGATCAGAGGCTACAAAAGCCCTGTGGTCACATGTCATGGTGAATTGTCTATGAAAATGGATAATTAAAAAAATGAAATGAGTAAAAAGATTATTAAAAATAAAATACTCATTAAAGTAACTCAATTCTTTTTCCACATTATTCTCCTCTATTCACTAAGCAAGAGGGTATTTTTAGTTTTTTTTTATTTTTCTATGCAAAGTTATTGATTTTTCAATTTTTGGGTATTTAAATAAATAGAAAATAGCCTATTTATCCACTTATCTAGCGCGGCGCTGACTCAACCACGGCGGATCCGAAAGCCTAAGCTGCGCGCTCCCATTCGACGCCACCACCTGACTCAGATGCCATGCGGCCCGCGGTCTCGCTCCATCCTTCGATCCGAGCAATCTGGATCGTGCATTCGATACACACACGATCGGACGGCGCCTGGTCATCATCTACGACTGGTGTGTCCCGTGAGCCGTCCACACTAAAGCCCTAAGATCTCTCTCATTTCTCAATGAATTTTTGTTTTCTTAGGCTCTATGGATTCATCTTGAGGAGACGAACACATCCATACGGTTTATATACTATGAAATTAAGCAAAGCAAAATAGAGAATCGCTGGAATCTCGACAGGAAGAAGGGACCCATACCTTGGCTCTGAGAAGTGAAGCTTCAACCAGAGAGTTGTGGCACCTTCGATTGCACCCCACGAAGCTCCAGATGAAGTCTCTAGCTCTCGAGAATTGCCTAGGTATGAAAGTGACCAAGGCCAATTTCAAAGCTTGGCCGATCGAGAGGATGGCTGGCCTGGTGAGGGGGCTTTCACTGGGGAACTCCTTCTCTAGGTTTTGTGCAGGTGTGGGTGAGTTTAATTTGATTTTGGTGGAGGTTTCAGAGTTGTCCTGATTTTTGGGTGGATTTTTTACTTTGAAATTGAGCTCTGTTAATGGGGATTAAAGCAAAGGGACACTGGGAATCAATTTCTCTGGGTTAAGAGAAGGTCCTGGAGTAATTTTGACAGAATTTTGTTATGCTCTGGTTCATCACCTTATTTGGCCTAGAGGGGTGGAGTTTAAATAAAGCTGGCTGGAGGGCTTCCCAGGGGGAGTTAGGGCATGGGAACAGCTGACTTGGTCAAGGGAAGAACAACCACAGTGGCCATTGGGCATGGGGCAGCTCAGCCAAGGAGAATTTGGGAGTTTGGATCACATGGAGCTCTCGGCCATGGTGTTTTCCGGTGACCTAGGCGGCTGGCCGGCAGGGTCATGTCACCATCTTGACTCAGTGAGTCTAGGGATTGAGTTTGGTGCAAGCAATTGGCCATGGCCATGTGTAAAGGATTTGATTTAAGTGAAAAAGGGGGGAACGCTATTTTTGGTTCAAATGTGTCCAAGTCATGGATTTGGGTTTGGTACACCCACCAAGGGGCTTTGGGTGTTGTGGGGGGTCAGGTTAGTCGGCTAGCTTAGTGGGGAGAAGTCACCATCTAAGCATATTTAAGTTTAAGCATGGTTTAGGGGAAGCACGAAAAGGTTTAATCACTCTTAAGGGAATCATTAAAGGACTCCCTCCTTTTGCTCAATACGGTATGTTCACATGAAAACCACTCACATGGCTTGCATGGGCCTTAAGGATGTCTTCATGGCTAGCCTATGGCTTGCCCATGGCTTGGCTCAATTTCATGAAAAAGGATTTTGGGATTTTTGATGGATTTAAGGGAAATTGGTATGAGGCTTGATTTGGACTTATTTTATTATTGATTTAGGACTTAGGGATGATTTCAATTAAAAGGATGATAATGGGAATTTCACATGGGCTTTAGAATAAGTTTTGGGCCTTTTAAATTTGATGAAAATAGGCTTTTAAAGTCTTTAGGAAAGTGGGATTTTAGATTTCAAAAAATGGGCTTTTGGATGAAATTTTTGTGAAGGGTCAAGTCAAATAAATGTTGGGTTTAGTTTAGGGATGTATCATGAGTTGGAAAAGGTTTGGTTTCATTTTGAGTTGAAATGGGTTCAATATGGGCCTTTTTAATAATGGGGTCAAAATGGGCCAAATTCGGCTAACTTGGGCAAAGGTTGGGTTAATGTTGGGTTTGATGTAAAATTAATGTTGAAAAATGTTTATGGGGGTGTGACAAAGATTTTTCAACTTTGGATGGGCTTTGGTTTTGGGATTTGGGCTTATTTGGATTCATGGTGGGCTTTAAGCCAAATTGGGGAATTTTGATTTGGGTTAGATTTAAGTGAAGTTTGAGTTCAAATTTTGGGCAAATCAAGTTATTATTTTATTTGTTGGGTTGTTAGGAAGGTTTTAAAAAAGATTTGGGGCTAATTGGAGTTGAATTGGATTGGGTTGGGCTAGGTTTAGGTCGTGGGCCAAAATTGGGCCTTATGCTTCAAATTGAAATTGGATCCAAATGTTCATCAAATTGGGTCTGGATTTGGTCTAAATTGGTTTTGGGGATATTTAATTGAAGTTTCGAATTGAATTGAATCAAAATTGAGGTCAATTGGGTTGGTTAGGTGGGACATTGGGTCCACTTAGGTTAAAAAGCGGTTAAATTGGGGGTTTTGGTAGAATTAGGCTAAATTGGCAAAATTGGCCTATAATGTAGTTAAACAAAATGAAATTATGAATATTTGAGATTTTTTGAAATTTTTTAGGAATTTTCTGAATTTTTGGAACTTTTGGGTTAAAAGGGTATTTTGGGTATTTGGAGGGTATTGAGGGGTATTTTTTTGAATTTAGGGTATATTTGGCCATGGATGATCAATTTGAGTGGGTGGAAATGTTTAGTATTGGTTTTGAGGAATTTTGGGTAATTTAGGCAATTTTTCAAATTTTGGGCAATTTCAAGGGCATTTGGTAGGTTTGGTGGGTTGAGGGTCCCGGAGGTCAAAAATTGAAATTTTGGGAAAATGAAGATTGATTAAGTGTGAGTGAAATGAAATCATTTGGTTGAGCCATGAAGCCATATTAAGCTCACAAGAGCCATGAGAGGACTCATCTTAGGCATTTCGTATGGTGTTCCTAACCCTCTTAGCCAGGGGCCTAGGGGTTGAGGTCCATCCATATGAGTTACCTACATGAAACAGGGAGTCAAATTGGTTAAATGTAGTTTTGGGGTTTGGAATGTGTGTGTGTGGGAGTGTGGTGTGTGCAAGCTCACCCTCACCAGACTAGGCCACCCAGGGTAATCCTAATGCCAAAGAGTCCTATAGGAAACTCATCCTATAAACCTTCACATTTGATTTTAACCCTCAAAGTGGCTTAGAGGTTTACCATCAAACTTGTGGGGTTTGAAGGGAGTCAAGAAGTGTTTTGAATTTCTAAGTGGTGGGTTCCATCTCTAGTCCTCTAGGATAGTCAAAGGGAAAGCCTAAGGCTAGATCCTAAGTACTAAAGAGAGAGATCAGACCTCATCAAAAATGAGGTTAACAATATCTAATGGATGAAAGTGATGATTGGGAGATAAGAGATAACATGTATGTAATTTTTTAGACCACACTGTTAAATCCTACGTCAAAGCACTTACATTATTTCATTCGCGCAAAATTGCTCCCAACAATGACAATCAGTAAAGTAACTAAGGAGTGTGTTATCCTGAACTATTGCATTCAAATGGGGATGCCTATTGATGTTGGTTCGATAATTGTTATGTCTATTTTGGGATTGATCGTTCATTTATCAAAGAATGGGCTTGGACATCCTTCCACCATATTTCTCCTCTATAGTTAATCACAAGTGTCGTGTAAGAACTGGGAAAGAGTACTTAAACCTTGGAAGCCTATAGACCCAGCAGATGAATATAGTAACTAGGCATTTGGTGATATGAAAGACATGAGTATCATTGAAGATCAACTATTTTAGAGGTAGACACCTATTCCTCCTTACTTTTTTGAAAGTTCACAGATCATCTTGAAGAAAATTAAGAAATTGGAGAAGGAAGTGCAACACCTGATGAATGCAATCAACAATCTAACTGACTTCTTCAATCATCTGGATTAGAGAATGAAGGAGCACTTTGACCATTTTGGGTATCTTGAAGGGAGTTTGACACAGTTGATGAAAAGGAAAGGTTGGATTGAGGAGGATCCTATTGAAGAATTCTCGTTTCATCCTTTCTATAATCTATTCGGTCTTGCTCAATCAATTGGAGATCTTAGAGTTGATGATAGTTCTTAGAAAGAATGAAAACTTAATTATTGTATTTCTGTGTTTGTGTATTTGAACTTATTGCTTTGCTTTGCTTGAATGTTATATTTGAACTTGCTTTCTTGTTTAGTTTTCAGCGTTATTGTGTTGTGGTTGTGAGCGACACTGAATTTTAGAATTTCATGGCTTGACAATGTGTATTTTTTAGTGTTAATTGTATGACTTTGTAATTTGAATTTTATATATGAAAGTGATGTTTTTTGTTGTTTGTGTTGAGAAATACCATTTGACATGGCTTTAGAATGTTATTCAATGCATAATTAGACTAATTAAACGTCGGAGCGGGCTTGAAAAGATTAAAATTGCAAATGAAAGTTAGAAGTCCATTTCTTGAACTGGCGACAAACGGCGCCATCACCAGCGCTGAACCGCACCAAAAGACAGAGAGTTTGGCCATAAGAGAAGACAATAGCACCGAATGGTGCTGTCACTAGCGTCAGATAACGCTAAACCAGAAAAAGGCCTTAAACTCCATATTTTCATGATTTAAGCTTGGGACCCGCCATTTTTTTCCCAAACCATCGTCTTCTACCTCCATCCAAGGCTTATTTTTGCACCTAGGGCTCACTAGCATTTGGATTTGAAGCGATTTCGTGGCCGAAAAAGTTCAGATTTCATCTTCTCTCGGTAAGAGCTACACTTTAATCTAAATTTTTTTTATTTTGATCGTAAAAATCTCTTTCATTAGGAAGATATGAAAATTTGAGGATTTTAAAGAAATTTTGGAGATTATCCATGGCATTGGAGTCCATTACATTGCAATTTTGAAATCGATTTGGATAAATTTGATATTTTTAGATAAATGGTTCCAAGAATGGCTAAGGGGAAGAGAAAATTTGATTTTAATGAAATTAAATTTGTGAATTTCAAGGCATATTTCCATTTTAGTACATTTCTTAGCAATAAGAAATGTATTCAAGAAAAAGCCTTTCAAAATCCTGGAGGTGCGATTGAAGAACTAATTGCGAATCGTCAATGGAAGATTTTTTGTTATTTCACTGTTGAAGCGATGGTAGGGATTGTGAGAAAAGTTTCTACTAAAATGTACTATTCTGAGAGTAAGTATATCCTTGTTAGATGACAAATGGTTGAATTTACCCCAGCCCGCATCAATTCATTTTATCAGTTGAGAGAAAATTTCTTATGTGAATACAAAAATTTTCCTATTACAAACAATGCATTTGATACGATTATGAACTTTTTGGCTGACGAAAAAGAGGAATGGAAGATAAAACAGAAACAAAAAATTAATTTCCACCTTTCAACTTTGAATCTTGTATCAAAAGTCTGACACTATTTTATCTCTGGAAGACTTCTGCCTACCAGCCATCACAGTAAGGTTACTGTAGATATAGCTGTTTTGAATTACTGTATTTAGAACATCAAGCATATTAATATTGGGGCTTTTATTCATAAAAGTATTTTGATAAGTTCAAAAGAAGAGACTACAGGTGGACTGAGACACCCCAACCTGATTTATGCATTGTGTATTCAGATAGGTGTAGCAACTGAAGATAATGATGAGGTACTGCATCCCCTGAAGCCCATTAGTAAACTAAATTTGAAAACTTATGAAGCCCATGTTGGATGGAAATGGAGTAAGAAAGCTGATGAACCTTCTTCTAGTCATGAGAGACTGTCTACATTTAGGGAACCTACTCTGCATGATGTGATAGATCAGTTAGAAAGGTTGAGCACCAGAGTAGAGGGACTAGAAGCAAGGAATAAAATAAATGATGATTATCAAGTGCGATGGCGAGATTAGGAGATAGCTTATCCTGACGCACAGATGAGATTTTTCAGGGGAGACACTAGTGTTGTATTTCTTAATGACCCTGAGTATACTCCATACCAGCCTGAAGAACCTGATGATGGTGGAGCTCCTGTAGATGATGATTGGTAGTTTTTTGTAGTTTTATTTTCATTTTATTTTGTATTTGTATTTTATATATGTAATGTACCTGAGACTCTCTGATTTGTATCTGTGAAGTAATTTGTATTTGGTTATGCTTGTAGCAGACATTATGTTGAATTGTGATGTATGTGATGTGATAGTAGAGTTTGTATGTATTTGTTTCGTTAGTTTAATTTTTGATAGTAACAGTTGGATGTTAATGTTGTGTGCATGCTTTATGTTTTATATTTTTAAACGTCTTCCCTTAGAAATGTTTAACCTATATTTGTGTAGAAATACTCTTAATTATTTCAGGCCTACTGTTCTACTTTATGAAGAAAAACCTGCCTAAACTCAAAGGTATGAAAAGACCAACATATTGAAGTATGATTTATAAAAGTTATATCTTTTCTTTCTTCCTATGTTAATTTTATTGATATTTAAAAATTTAATTTTTGGGGAGGGAAGGAATTAACTGTTAATTGTTCTCATATAAGAAGTATTTCAAAATTAGTAACATGATTTCCTGTGATAGAACTTAATTTCAGATAATTGTATTTTGTTTTTATTTAAGTATTTTGTGAATTTGAATGA
The DNA here is from genome assembly GCA_022702705.1 of Papilionanthe hookeriana x Papilionanthe teres. NCBI lineage: Eukaryota > Viridiplantae > Streptophyta > Magnoliopsida > Asparagales > Orchidaceae > Papilionanthe > Papilionanthe hookeriana x Papilionanthe teres. Next base: position 166,631,625 of record CM040423.1, on the reverse strand, counting down.
AAGTATTTGGTAATGAAAAGTAATTTTGTAGACTAAGATATTTAGTATAAGAGAATATGACTATAGACAACTATTCAAAGTAAGAAAAACTATATGTTTGAAATATTAAGAATATTAGAATCATATGTGATAACAAAGGATTGAGACTCTATAATGAATCGTTAATAAGCTAAAGAAATGCCTATAAGATAAAGAATTTTGGTAAGTTTCAAATTTAGGGTTAGAAGGGTGAAGTTCAAAACTATTAAAGGCTATCCAAATACAGTTTTCCTCACTTGAAAGAAGAAAAGAAAAAAGAAGAAAATCAAAGAAATTAAAGGCTATCCAAATACAATTTTCCTCACTTGAAAGAAGAAAAGAAAAAAGCAGAAAATCAAAGAAAAGAAAAAAAAGAAAAGAAAGAAAGAAGAAAAGAAAAGAAAAGAAAGAAAAGTGAGGAGAAACTTAAGGAGATGCCTAATCAAAAATTGGCTTCACTTAGACCTACCTAAAGGGAAACACTTAATTACTTTCCTGAACTTATATGTATGGATTAACATCTTTACTAGCAGAGTTCTCATAAAATTTTTTTCATGTAATCCTTTTAAATGCTTTAATAGGACAACATACAGTCATTTTTGAAATGAATAGAAGTCTAGAACTCTTAGACATAATTACTAGATAGTCTTACACCAGCAGAATTTACTTGAATTATTCAAAGATCTTTACGAAAATTTTACTTATTGTACTTATCTAAATCAAAATTATGGTATTCCGTAAAGAAAGTTCATTGCAGTGGATCATTATTTTATGTATTAACTAAAATTACTTGAGGAAAAGTAATAGTTAAGTTTGGGGGATCTTGATCCATTGAAAATTTGATAGCGTTTTAGTATCCATTTCATACCTGTTTTTGATGATACACTTTAAAAAAATGTATTTTTCATGATTTCATGCAGGTATAATGATTTTAAGTTTTCAGAGAAAAAGGAAGCGAAAAGGAGCAAATTTGGAGCAAAATGGGGCAAAAGTGCATTTTATTGAACTAGCGTTGAACGACGCTGTCACTAGCACCGGACTGCGCCAATTTACAGAGACTTTGGACGCAAATGGTGGTAAATAGCATCGAACGACGCCCTATCCTGCGCTGGACCGCGCCCTATTCCGAATTCAAAATAGATTCAATGTATTTGGTCGGATATTTGAGGGTTGCTTGAAGAAACTCTTGGGAATCAGTTATGGCCAAATTTAAACTACTTTGGAGCCAAATTTAGATTGGTGAGAGAGTTTAGAGTGTAGGGAGAGTGAAGAGTGAGTGTCTTTTCATTTTATTTAGGAAATCTAGGGTTTGTGTGTTCTCTTCTAAGGATTGTAGGAGCAGAGATTTCTTCTTCCTTACTTATCTAAAGAGAGAATTGTGTGTTCTTGTGAATAAAGAAGAGGAGTCAAAGGAATTCCTTGAGATTCACTTGAGGAAGAGTTTGAGATAAGTTATCTTTTCTTTTCTCTGTTTGTATGACGTCACTTTTATATATAAAATCCATGCTTTGTCATCTTTTCCTCATGAGTCTTGAATAGATTTCTTCGTCTTCGTCCTTTTCATGTGACGTGTTGATGTAGGGATATGGAAATGATGTGCTGATTTTTTATGGAGAATTTGTGATGACTTTTTCACTTCAAACTTCATTTACTTTTGGTTCTGGCCAATTAAATTGTTAAAACTTGTTGGGAAATATATGTTTCGAAAGGGTTATGAGTTCCACAAAAAAAAGTGAAGGTCACATTCAATGTCCATGAATGAGTGACGTAGTTCATGGTGATTGAGTGCAAATAAATAGGGATATATGCTTTGATGGGCTAAGAATTGGAGATTTCAGAGTGACCTTCTGAAATCCTCAATTTGGTCCTAGGTTTTGGAACCTAAAGCGAGAGTTAACCTTCAAGGGAAGGGAAGTGGGAGCTCTGGAGTGAGAGCCAGTTTCCTCCCAGCCTAGCCACAATTTGGGGACTAAACATAGGATTAGTCAATGTTCTTTATGCGCTTGGAAAACGGTAAAGAATAGGAATGCTCCTATTTGGCACATAACATTTGCATCACTGATCTATGTCACAAAAATCATCATATTATAATTGGAGAGGAAGAAGTCTCTTTCTTACAACTGAAATTTGGTATAACTTTAGTTTTGTGTTAGTTTAACTTTCTAAAAGGATAGAAAGTACTTTGGTAGGAGTAGTAACTACAATTATTGTCTTTATTTTAAGAATTGAAATTACTTGCAATTGTACTATGATTCGAGAAGTGATTTATGTGCTATGCCATAAAATTAATTGACTCCTTGTGGGATTGATATTCAGGACTCCACTAGAGCCCTGTGTTACTTGAGAGATAATTATACTTGCGTTTAATTGTGTGACTCATTAGAAAACTAAATCAATATACATAAATCTGAGTTCATAATTTTTGGAAAATTAAAAAAGTCGTACCACTGAGCAGCTTCTCAAAGGATTTGTGGTGAGTCCCTTGAACATGAAAGCCACTTGACTGTGAATAATTGTGAGTAGTATCTTGATTGCGTGCTGCTCCAACAGCTGAGGCTCGCAATTTATGCTAAGGTTTCTCCACCTCAAAAAATAATCAACTAGAGTCTCGTTTGGCTATTGCCGCTCCACTATGAGATCTCCTATGGCGATGTGGTGATGCGCGCCGAAGACTCTCTTCAGAACATGCTTTCCATTTTTACGAAGGTGTTCACTGATCTATTAGGTATTTCTGCATAACAGATGAAGGCTATCCCTGACAAGCTACAAACAAATTGGTGGAAAATTAGTGCTTCACTCCCTCCTGTTTTGCAACAAATGGCTCTAAAATGTGTTATATGGTGACGAGGGTTTCTGGTGCCATCGAATTTCTTGAAGGTTGAGGGCAGAAAGCCTTTGGAGTAAGGCACGACATCGAACTCCTCTAGGTAGGGTCTATCCTTTGAAACTGATGCCCTGCCCTTGGACTCGGCCAAGGCCTCCCGTACTTGTTGTTCAACCATTTTCTTGATGTCTTTCTCTGGTAAACTAGGAACTGGATCCTTCCTCGGCGGCACTTCTCCGGTGGCAGAGGCAAGTTCTCTTCTTTCATCCATGATGTGTATGATCTCGGGCTAATTGATCTCTAGAGATGATGTTGGACGTGATTGTGACTGTCCATGTATGGTGGCCATGGTGGTCATGGCATCAGCCATCTCCTCTATTTTCTTCTATAGGTGACTGATCTGCTCGTCTCATGAAAAAATTTCTCTTTGAAGCTCATCCACCGCGTTCTCCTTATAAAGATCATCGCGAAGAGAAGACGTGGCCCTGGTTACAATGACGTTTACTTCCATGAACTCATCCATGTAATCTGCCAAATAGCAATCTTCATCGTCGATATCCAATCCTTACTCTTTTGCTAACTCTAAAATTTATGCTCTGTGCTTTCAGACTTTTTCCTCAACTATTTTGTCATTTACAAGCTTGAGATTCGTAGGCCTCTCTATGACCGACTCTGAGGCGGCAGCGGTAGCGACAGTGGCAGTGGCAACGGGAGTGTCAGACTCATGATCCATTTCACGATCTACGGACTTCTCAGGATTACTGGGACAACGATCTTTGGTAACCACACTTTCCTCTTAAGAGACAGAGCCTTGAGACGAAGTGTCTTGGCGAGTACGTCGGAGTGAAGAGGAGAGGTGTGCTCCCTAGGGTGTAGATCATGTACAGAAGCAAACAATCTTCTCTTACTTTTTTTGTTCTGGAACTCCTTAAAATCATCGGTAGATGGTACTCTAGACACAGCTGAGACTTGACCGATCTGCGCACTGCACGTGTCGGAGCGGCAGTAGTAGCATTTGTAGTGGTGAAGTCGGTACCAATACATCTCCATAAACGGAGTCTGACGGGGACATGGAATAACATTGCTTTAGATACTCTTCGTACCAGACAATCTGTCTTTCTTTTTTTAAAATTTCATTCTTCATTTTGAGGGATACTACACATCCCATTCTCTTAAGGTGCTTGGAAACTGAACACCTTTCTTTTTCAACTAATCTCTGAAAAACTGTGTGGACCTGGGTGACTGGTGTGGGCACTCCCTCACCTCATCACGACTGTGAGACAGTGATAGTGTAGCAGCAATCCTGTTGAGACTCTCCAGTAGTATCAACCAATGGGCCTGGTGAGGAATCTCATCAATCCCTAGCAGACTTACAGCTTGTGCCTTGGCGGCTTTGAGAATCTTACGACTGTGGTTCCTCCTTTGATACCTAGTCGGTGGGGCAACCCTTGAGTAGGAACCAACCTCAAACATGGGCTGTGGGACAAGAAAATTATCCTTAGCAGAATCATCATACAGATCTTCCTTCCCTTTTTGCAGTCAGAAAGGTGGGTGCAGTAACAGTGAATCTGACTGTTGTGGGAGTAACGGTCCTCATCGGTACAAACACGACTGATTCAACGGGGGTGGGAAACCTTCTTAGAGGAAGGGATGTCCTCGTGAGAGTCTAAGTCGAACTCAACAGACAGCTCTTGAACTTTGTGGGGGAGCAACTTTCACAATCATGAATGGGGCTTTTCCGAGGATAACATTAAACTCACTAAAGCCATAGCCAGATTGAACTTCAAGGGCAACAAGGCGGGCCTCATATGTGGTAGGCAAGTTGAAGGAGAAAGTGAGAGTGGGGATTGACATTGTCACTGTCGATCACAAGACAAATTAAAAAGTTAGTAAAGGCCAAAATCTCGTAATCTTAGTGTAAACACTATAAGTTAACGAAGGTTGTTCCGTGAACTGGGCACATTTTCTATTTTATTTTATTTTATTTTGAGTATTTATTTGTATCATTCTTTTAGAATTTTGTCACACGTTCTTAATTTTATTATTTTCATTATCTACTTGGAAAGTTTGAATCTAATTTCTGAAATTTTAAAGGGATTTAAATTGAAAAAGAGTTGGCTCAATTTTTCGAATAGCAAAATCAAACCCGAAGGATGAAAAAGGAAGGAGTGAAGTACAAGACCCTGTCCATGACCCTCTTCACAACTTACATCGCTCTGGTGGAACCTGTTCAATGACACACCTATTGGGGGTCTAACCCCACAAAATCAAAAGAAAATCCTAATGAATCCTAAATCCTCATGTTTAAGAGTGGTCAAACAGATGGTCCTGGAATTGAGCAGAGTTAACTGTACTTTCTCAAGCAAGAAATGGGCAAAGTACGTCAACGGAAGAATGGTAACCTGGTTGATCTTAATGGAGTGAAACTAAATCCGCAATTGAGTCTCCAGAAGCTGTCAGCCCTTTTAAAAGATGGCGAGGTAAAAGGTCTCTTCTTTTTTTTAGGATTTTGTCGGTCGTCATAATGGATATCCCGGCACCTAATTTTTAAAAGTATTTAATTTAATATATATATATATATATAAATTGGGAAAATATAATTTTTTTAAGTTTAAAAAAATAAAAATCAAACCGATCTCACATCCTCATTAGTTTAAATAAACGAGCACTTCACCACAAGCCATGCATCTACCCAAGAAATAGACACATTACTGAATTGTGTGGCTCAATTAAATAAACTAATAATTTATGACATCCATGTTGGTCTGTGAACCTTTTTTGTTGACCGACAGGTTTCCCTACCATATATGAAAAAATCAAATAGGGTTTATATTAATACTGGGTTCATTTAAGTTTCCTATAAGGGCAAGCTCTATTGTTAATTACATCTTAAATGACCAAACTCACCTATGAATGGTCTCGATTTAGATCAGGTAATAAGTTTTCATGACTTCCAAAATACAGGATTTTCCAAAAGAGTGTGAAGTCTTAGGAATTCCAATATTTGAGTGTATCAAGTCTTGGAACAGTTATTGTAAGAATCCAAAGAAAGAGGTGCTAGAGGAATAGATAGATCCAAGAAGAATATTGGTGTCTTCTAAAGCTATCCTATGATTTGGCTTCAATTTGAGAAAATTATTTAATGTTTCATCCTACCAATTTTATTTAGTTAGGGTTTAAATTCACATGATACCGATCGTGTGAATAGTCTGGCAGATAGGAGAATTTATGTCATATCAGATGAAAACCTCAAAATTCTAAGACGAGTTAGGGCTTATATTGCACCAGGTGCAAATGCCTAAAAGGATAATGTGAGGGTATATGCTACACCAAGAAAACTGCCTCGAAGTCCTATGGCTTGTTATTTATTCCTAAGGTGTTTTGCTGTTGAAGATGGTCGTGTTGCCCATAATGTTTGTTTCATGATCCTTATCGTAGCAGGTTTAGATTTAGAAGAGTCGAATGTAAGGGGTTGAGAGAAGTAGCATGTTTTAAGAATTTTTAAATATAGGTGTGTTAATTTTTTATTAGGAGAATATTTAAGTTAATTATAGAGACACCAGTTACGATCCCATGGTGTACTCATTCTAGAACCACTATTTTATTTGGATTCACTTAGTTCAGATTAATTTACCAAATTCAAACAAATGAATTTAGTACATTCGTTCAGACCGTGGGAAATCTCGTTGTCAGCCATAGGTTGCCTCATTCGAGATATTCTCGATTATCCAAAGAGAAATATTAATTTAGTTATGATTGTTGTTTTGATGTTTTGTTTGTTATTACATTTTTTTGTCTTATATTTTGAATGTTGTGATAGTGAATGTTGTTTTTTTATAATTTTAATTTTAATTTCGTTTTTGGTTTTTTTGCTATCCTAAAAGTTTTGATTTTGTCATGTAGGGTGACCTTGTTGTTTAGCATGCAATTTCACAAGCAGGAAAAGGTACAAGAAAGTAAATGAAATAAATTATAGTGCAATAAAATAAAAGCGTACCTGGCATTTCTTCTCGTACTACAGCTAAAATTTTAGCATCTTGCAACAAAACGTATGTATATTACAGGGAATTAAATTTGCATGCAAAAAGCAGAAAAATCAGGTTTGAAGTGTACCCATCAAATCCTATGACATAACTTGGCTCCTCCTATTTTAAGTGTATAAATGACTCCTTAAACAAGGCATAATAAGTTTCATCATCCTCCAAGGTATCCAAGAGTATGAGAAAGGTCCAAGGGCCGGGCACGGACATCTCACAGTCCTCTAAAACATCTCAAGTTCATTCAAACTTATTATGTTGCCTAATGATTCATCCCTATCATTCCCTTATTCTCAAAGAACTGATGTTTTAACCATCCATAAGAATGAGGTAATTATCACTTGATATTTCATTTATGAGCTATATAAGTGAAAATTCTTTAGGGGTAAATTGACTTAATGAAGTGTTGACATCATTTTTGGTGTGGTCCTTCCAAAATGAAATAATAAGTTTGAATGAAAGAATTCACCAAAAATTCCCCTTAAATGAAAGTTTGAATAATTTCTTGAATTTTGGGAATTTTTGGTGAATTTTACCAATTTTGGGTGATTTTGGTGAATAATTCAATAAACTACCCAAAAATTCTCAAAATTCACCAAAGTCATTCTAAGTTGTTCCCCACTACCCAATTTAACCAAAATTACCCAAATTTGATAAAATTCCCAAAATACCCCCAAAACTACCAAAATGCCCTTCATAGCAAAAAATTTCAAACTTTTCAAAAATCCCAAAATATCCCAAAATATCCCATAAATTCCCAATTTCATTTTCTTCAACTACACTATAGCTCAACTTTGTCAAATTAATCTAATTTTGCCAAGAATCCCAAGTTGATTTATTTTTAACCAAAACTTAACCTAATTGAACCCAATGTTAACCAAATTAACTCCAATTTTGTCCAAAGTAAATTCCAAAATCTTCCTAACATCCCCACAAACAACATGCAACATTAATTTGCCCACAATTTGCACTCAAATTCAACCCAAGCCCAACTCTAACCGAAATTCCCCAATTTGACCTAAACTAACCATGAACCCAAACAAGCCCAAATCCCAAAATAAAAACCCAACCAAAGTTGAAAACTCTTTTTCACACCTCCATAAATATTTTGCAACATTAATTTCACATCAAATCCAGCACTAGCCCAACTTTGACCCAAATTTTCCTAATTTGACCCATTTGTGACCATATTATTAAAATACCCAAATTGAACCCAATTCAACTCCATATCACCCAAATTTTTTTCAAACTATTTATGACACATTCCTAGACTAAACACAACATTTTTTTGACACAAAGTTTGACCAAATTCCACCCAAAATTCATTTGGGCCAAAAAGCCCAATTTTGGCCCACAAGCCAAAACCTCCTCAAATTAAACCCCATGACCCATTGAAATGCCCCAAAACAATTTTCAATAAAATTTTAACATGTCCAAAATCAATTTCAATCATTTTTAATTCATTTTCATGAACCCACAATCAATTTAAAAAATTAAAATCATTACATGCATGTTAAAGGCCCATACCCTTATGCATTTTCAAAAGCCCATGGTGTCAATTTCAAAAGCCAGTTTTTGAGCTCATATGTTAATTTATCAATCCCCTTATCATTCCATGGAATTACATGAAGCATTCCATGCATGTACATGGCACTTTACGAAATTGGGCATGTGAGCATGAAAATCCAAAAAATCATGAAAATCTTTAATTCCATTTCAATGAAACTCTCTCATGGTATCATGCATGGCATAATATACCCCATGGATCATCCCATAACCATCCAAAAATCAAGTTTGCCAAATTTGGCAAGGGGAGGTGACCTCTCCTTCTTTCCCTTCACTTCAAATTTCCCCCACTTCCAAACCATCAAATCTCATGCCCAAACTCCCAAACCAGCCATTCAAACACACAAAAACCTCATCATGGACCTTAAAACTAGTCCTAAGCCTTTTGGGCAAGGAACCAAGCCATGAATTCAATGGCTAAACCCAAGCATAACACAACTTAACCCAAACTCCAAATAACCATTAAATATCCCCTCCAAGCCACCAAATGCTCAAATTGATGACACCACTTAACCTCCCTATCTCACCTGACTTTGAGCCCGACCTGCCTTTGAGCGGACCACCACCCCAGCCACCAGAAACCATCAGACTGAGAGGCTTAAAATCAATTTAAAAATTTAAATCTTGATGGCTGAGCTGTCTCATTGCTACTGGTCACTTGAGCTCTTCTTCTCCTCCCTAGAGCAGTTGATCCCAACCCCTAGCTAGTCCTGTGAAGCCCCATAGCCATGCTTATTTAAACTCTTCACCTCCACGGCCAAAAGGTTGGCTGAAATAAAGTCTCACAAAACCTCAATTCAATTCTACCAAATCATTCTCAGAGTCCAGAGAAGCTCAACCCCACTACATTCCTGCCTTAATTCCCCCTGGTTGAGCACAATTTCAGAGCTCAACTTGAAGCCCGAAATAGGACATTCTTAAATACACCACCACTCCCCAAATTGAAGCTCTCTTAAGCTTCACCAGAGCTTAAAGAGAAGATCCCCATCAAAATCCCCCTCTGCCCGAGCCTCTAAGCTGGACTTCCACCTCAAGCCGTCCACCCTTTGGAGGACTTCTGAACCAACCTCAAAGTCAAATCGAATTAGTGCATCCCAAAGGTTTATCAAGACCAGAAAAAGCTTCCACAAGTATCCAATCGAGGCCACACTTCTTGGACTAAGGTAATGGCTCAAAACACTCAAACCGAGCTCGGTTTGAGACTTTGTGAAGAAAATATTGATTTCACCCTTGATCAACCGTATAGATATACTCGTCAAGGTTAGATCTAGGTGTAGGAACAAATTTCGTGAAAATCTGTTGAGAATCGAGGGAGAAATTAACCTTAGAAGGTGTGCGGTTGTGGGTTCACACCAGACGGGGACGATGACCCTTGGCAGTCGGATCATCCATGTATCAAACGGAGGGCTAGGATCGCGCCGGACGACGCTTCGGCACATAAAGAGCGAGGTCGTGTGGCACTGAGGTGGATGGAGGCATCGAATAGGAGCACGCCGCGTGGGATTTCGGAGCCATAGTAGGCTGCCATGGAGCCGCTTCGGATAAGTAGGAAAATGAAGGATTTTTTATTTATTTAAATAGCCAGAACTTCAAAAATTTATAACCTTGCATAGAAAAATTCAAAAATTAAAAGAAAAATACTCTCTTGGTCAGCGAACAGAGGAGAATAGTGTGGAAAAGGAATTGAGTATTTTGTTGAGTCTTTGATTTTTAATTAATTAAATACTATTTTGAGTATTTAAATTCTCCATTCTGTGGCACAATTCACCATGGCATGAAATTTAAACCCTAGGTAGCCCCTGTCATGGGCCATCTCCTCATGATTTTTCTACGGTCAGAGGAGGTCTCCATGACAAGTTATCTATTTTTCAAATTCATGTGTCTGTTTTGATATTTTAATTCCAATGATTAGAATATTGCTTAGAAAATTCTAGAAAAATTAGGGTAGGTTTCCTGTGAATAGAGGAACATTAGAAAATTTCAATTTAATTTAATTCACTCATACAAACCCTAATTTAGCCAAAACCCTAAAACAAAAATTAAATTAATTTGGAATAACCACACATTAAAATAACTCAAAATCAATTCTCTACTGTGCTTTAAATCATGAGAACCCCACATAAAAATTTAAAGTGAATTGGAATTAATCTAACCACTAAAATGATTTTCCTAAGTTCAATGTTATTTTATACACTTAAATATTTTTTAATAATTAAAATACAACTCAAAAATTATAAAAATGATTTTGGGAGTTCTCTGTGATTAGAGGAGTCCAAGAAAATAAAATTGCTTTTTTCATAAAAATGAGATTTTTAATCATTTTTAAATATTTAATAATTAAAAATTTATAAAAATCACAAAAATATAAAAATTCACCAAAATGTCACTTTTGGCCTCCTAATCACTTAGAAACTATTAAAATATTTTTCCTAAGTATCTAAGTTAAGATATTAAATTTTAAAGGCCTATGATAATTTTTAACATTTAAAAAATGAATTTTCTTAACCTTTCACTAAAATAATTCTAATAAATCAAATAAAAATAAAAAAAATGTAAAAGTTGCTTCTCTTAATTCCTTGATCTCAGAGAGATTTTTGAAAAATATAAAACTTAATTTTCTACTTTTAAAATATTTTATATTTAATTAACACTCTAAAACTTGAAATAATTATTATAATTAAATTAAAAGTAAAAAAATCACCAAAATTGGTCCAAGTGATCCTCTAGTCAGTGGGAGCCTCTCATAATTTTCCTAAGGATAGAAACTTTAACTTGGTCATATTATTAAATTTTCATTAAAAATCCCTACTTTCCATTAAAATAATTATATAAATTAAATTAAAATCAGAAAAATCACATTTTCTCCTCTGATGTTTTAATTGACATGTGAGTGAGGTGACATAAAATTTTTAAAGTCATTTAAATTTGATTTAATGAATTATGAGGTGAACAAGCCTAAAAGGGCAAAAGGGTATTTTTTGAATTTTAGCCTTAATTAATATTTAGGCTTAACCAAAGGGGAAGGGGAAATGTTTGATCTTAATCTTCTTCTTGGATGATTGAAACATAGGGAGTTAAATCTCAATTAATTGAATCATTAAGTTTTGGAAGTCAATTAAAGCATAAGTTATTAAGCTTAAGGGATTTAACATAGGAAAACTTTAATTCTTTAAATTGAATCCCTAACTAATGATTTGATCAAATATCATTTAATCCTCATTAATGAAACCATGAAAATGATAATTGAAACTAATAATTAAGAAGGGAATAATCATGAAATTTTACAATTAAATTAAGGTTTAAAATATAAAAATTAATTTAAAATGATTTAAAATTAAAATTAAAACATTAAAACTAATCTAAAATCATTTAAAACTTAAGATTAATGTAAAATAATTTATGGTTAAAATATCATAATCAAATTTAACCAACTAAAATTAATCTACAATATTATAATTAAATTAAAACAAGTTAAAAGATTAAAAATTAGTCTAATTGAACTAAAATAATTTAAACACTATTTTCAATAATAATTTAAAACATTTAAAAAACCAAACTTTATAACTAAACTAAATGATTTTAAATTACTAATTCAACTTCATTCAAGAATGGTTAAGTTCTTTAATAGACTAATTTTCCCCAAAAGAATTTCATCCTTATAACTCTTAAGTGAGACATTAAATGAGATGTCACCTTATGCATAGGACAATCAAACATCCTAGTTCACTGAGCAAGAGCCAAAAATTAACTAAACCTCAGATGATCGATTCATCCCCATAATGAAATTCATTTGGACTCAGAGCAATCCTAAAGGCATTGAAAATATGTTCAGGATTCGTCCTAAGTACTTTCTCTATCCAATAGGAGGTTTTAGAAGAACAATTGAACTTCATTATTTTTTGATGAAGAAATTAATCCTCAAACACACCTTAGGAATTGACTAGTGATAAGATTAGGATTTTGGTAGACAACCAGGACCCTCCCTTAGCTTTTCTTAGGTGTTTTCTTTTAATTATTTAAATTCCCCAACTTGTGTTTTAAGTGCAGTTGGAAATTACGATAAGATCCGTAAGGTACGCTTTTATTTTATTACAATTTACTTTCCTGCACTATTCTTTACTTTCTTACAAGATTGCATGTTAAAACAACAATGTCACCCTGCATGAAAACTAAAACCCATAGGATAGCCGTAAAACTAAAACCAAAACTAAATTAAAATAAAAAAAATAAAACTCACCGCCACAACATTCAAAATATAACACAACTCAAAATTTAATCACAAACAAAACATTAAATCTACAATTACAACTAAATTAAATCGTCTCGTTGGATGATCGGGAATCCCTAGGATTATGTAACATACGTGTTGCTAACGAGATTTCCCATAGTCTAAATGAAAGTGTGGAACTCATTCAATTGAGTTTAGCAAATACATTTGTACGAAGTGAATTCCATGAAAATAGTGATGCTGGGATGATGGAACCGTGAGATCTTAACCGATTCTGCTTAATCAACATTAAGATTTCCTTTAATAAAACTTATGACATTGAATTTGAAACTCAACCTCTAAACCATGACACTTCTCTCATCTCTTGATTGTCATTTCTAAAACTAAACCCTCTGCAACAACAAAGAGCTCAGAGCAAGCGCGGTGGATAGCACGGTCGTTTACGTCAACTTTCCTTTCCTTAGAAATAAATAACCAAGCCATAGGATCTCGAGGTGGTTTGCCTAGTGCAACATAAACCCTCATTTTATCTCTTTAGGCTTTTACACATGGCATAATTTAAGCCGTAACTCGTCTTAGGACTTTGAGTTTATCGTTTGTTACAATATAAACTCTCATAAATTCTGGGCTACTTGTATGATTATGTCATACGAATATAAGCCCTAATTCAATAAAATCGGCAAGATTGAAACATCAAATAATATCTCTCTAATCGAAGCCAAATAATAGAATAGTGGGGAAGTAATCGAAGTTCGCTTCGAATCCATGACATCTCCTATTCTTCCACTCCTTTGGACTCTTAAAATAATTGTTCCTAATTTGATCCATTCCCTTTTGATTTCCAATGTCCAACCTTGAAAATTTAAACATTGAAATTCTTAAAAGAAGAACCACTGATCTTAATCGAGATTTTTCTTAAGTGATTCCGGTCATTTAAGAAGTAATTAATTGTAGGAAATTGCCCTTATAAGGAATTTCAGAACCCAGCTTAATATAAACCCTATTTAATTCTTTTGTATTAAATAGGGGAATTTGTCGGCAAATAAAAATGGTTCGCAGACTAAACAGATGTCGTATAGTTACTGGTTTATTTAATCGAACCCCTTTATTAAGCAATGCGTCTATTCCTTGAGATAAATGGATAGCTTATGGTGCGGTGTTCAATTATTTGAACTATTAAAGATATGGGATCAGTTTGGTCTCGTATTTTTAAAAACCAAATAATATTTTTCAAACTATTTAAAACTATATATATATTTAAATTAAAATTTTAACGGCTGACATTAAGAAACCTAGCCTATTTGATTTTAAAGCTGAGCTTGTGGTGTTTTAAATATGTTCAAAATTAATTTTACCATATTTTCTAATTTATGTTATTCAAGTTTGATTAAGCCTGGCTAACTACTAATCCTTTAAGACCTAATGGATATATTAGCAATTTTGGGAAAATTGGTTTATGTGATTATAATTTTTAATTATTATCAAGGTATTGAATTTATCTTTTAAAAACCATCTTGAGGTATTTGATTGATGAATTATTAACTTCCAAAGTCAAACCCCTAACCGTGAGATCATTTAATCTTTTATTATCTTCCAATTTAAAATAATTAAAGAAATTACAAATTTATCTTTTCTTTGACAAAGGTGAGTTTCATTTCTACCATTTAAATCCCTTATATTTCAATCATCTAAATATGTTAATTATGACTATTTAGTACCTATTTCCCTTTAATTAGTCCTATATATTTAATTAAGGCTTAATTCTTAAAATTACTATTTTTTGCTCCTTAGGCCTTATCACCTCACAATTCATTAAATTTAACTAAAATGACATTAAAATTTTTATGTTACCCCGATTATGGCTCAATTAAAACATTATAGGAGAAAAATGTAATTTTTCTAATTTAATTTAATCTATATAATTATTTGTATGCAAAAAAGAGATTTTCAAAGATAATTCTATAATTTAGCCAGAACAAAACTTCTGTCATTAAGAAAATTCTTGGAGGTTCACATAGTCCAAAGGACCACTTGGATCAATTTTCATGATTTTTTGAGTTTTAATTTAATTAATATATCTATTTTAATTTCTTGAGTGGTAATTAAATATAAAATATTATTTAAGTTGAGAATTATGTTTGGTATTTTTCATAAATCTCTCCGAGCCAGAGAACCCCAAGAAATAATTTCATATTTTTTATTTATATTTTAATTATTAGAATGGTTTTAGTGAGAAATTAGGATAAATCCATTTTTAAGCTTAAAAATTATTGTTAACCCTTTAAAATGTTATATCTTAATTTAGAAAATTAAGAAAATTATTCAATTTTTTTTTAAATGATCAAGAGACTAAATGTGACAATTTAGTGAATTTTTATATTTTAGTTATTTTATTAATTTTTAATTAATTTTATTAATTTTAAAAATTCAAAATAAGTCTAAAGATGAAATGTTCATTTTAGTTACCATTTTATCTTTATTAAATTCTCCTGGTCATAAGGAACTCCTAAATCCAATTTATAATTTTTTAACTTGTATTTTAATTGTAATAATTGTTTTAATGCCAAAAAATGTTATTTAACTTAAAAAATCAAGTTATGTGACCAAATTAAGTCTAAATGATTTGAAATTTTCTATGGGAGCTTCTCTGACCCTAATCCACAATGGAGAATCATTATTATGTATTTACATTTATATTTAACCCATTTTTATTTTCTTTCATTTCAGAGTTTTAATTATAATGAGGGAGATATTTAATGAGTTAAACTAGGTTCATATTCTTCCACTGGTCCTCCGGTCACAGTGAACCTACCAAAATTTACTTTTTTTTTCTGATGAACACTTTAATTATAATAATTTTCATACCAAACTAGAGGGGATTAACTTAATAATTTAGGATCTCTAGCTAGAGGTGCCCTCTGACCTTGGAAAAATCAGGGAAGATCCCTAACCACAAAGCCTTTAAGCCCTCCAAACCTCATGCCATGGTGAAATGTCTATAGCTAAATATGTTATAAATATGATTTACTGTATTTATTTAATTAAAAATAAAATAGACATCAAACAAACATTAAACCATTTCACATATTTCTCCTCTTCTTACTGAGCAAGTGTGTATTTTTCTTCTATTTGTATGATTTTGTTACACCAGGTTATGCATTTTCTAAGTTGACTAATTTAAATCAATCCTAAAAATCCATAATTTTCTTTTTAACAGTGCGGCTCTCACTAGATTCTAAGCAGCTTCGAAGCCCCGCATGTCGCTTCGCCATTCAACACCTCCTTTTGACTTTTTCGCCATGCATCTGTGCTTTATGTTTAGATCATTTGTCTGGTGTGATCCTAGCCGTCCAACATTACATGAACGATTCAACGGCTCCTTGTGATCGTCCCCAACTTACCAAACATGTAAGTCGTCTACCTTCTAATCCTAAGATCTCGATCTTGACTCAACAAAATCACTTCAGGTTTGCTCCTATAGACTCATCTGACCTAGACGAACATATCCATATGGTTTATATGGTATGAAAAATAGTGTACATAGTAGAAATAAGCTCTGGCAAAGGTGAGAGCAGAACACCTTAATCAGAGGGGTGTTTGCTTCAATCAAATGACTTCTACACCTTTGTAAGGACCTCTCCTACTCGAAGCACCAATTTGAGCTCTCTTTGGGCCAAGATATGAACTCCATCAGATGGAAATTTTGGAACTTAGAGAAGTCTCGGTTGGAGAGGCTCTATGATGGGGCTTCCATGGGGAATCTTCTTCGTTCGGTGAGGGATGGTGACGAGTGAACCAATTTGGAGCTTGGTGCACTGTGGTAGAGTGAAAGGGAATGTCGTGGTTTTGGCTGATTTTGAGCTCAAAACTTTAGCTGAGGGAGTGGAGGGGATGGTTGGGAGTTGGATGGTTTGAGCTTAAAAAGGCTAGGAGAGGCTCTGTAAGTAGTAGGAAAGAGTTTCTCATAGGTTTTGTGTATCTTCTCTTCTTAGCCATGAAATGTGGTGGTTTAAATAGAGGAGCTTGGAGTGGCCGATATGGCTCGGATTTGAGTGTGTTCAAGTGCTTAGGTGGAGGACAGCAATAAGTAATTGACCAATCAAGGTTGGACAGCTCAGGAGAGTGCAATTTGGTTTTGTCCATGGGATTTCATTCTTAATTTTAACTCCTCTGGTGACTGGGTCGTCCAGCTAGGCCAAGGGGAGGTGACCAAGGATTAAGTCAGGCAGTCGTTAGGTGAGCCAGATAATTAATTTGAATGGTGATGGTTTTTGGCAAAGGTTCCTGTGGTTTAAGCATTTTAGTAAAGAAATCCCATAATTTAGGGGACCATTGGTCCATGGCTCAATTAGGTTGGGCTAGGTAAACTTAGATCGATCCCTAGGGTTCATTTGGTGGTTGTGGTGGTCTTGGGTTAGTCACATTTGGCTAGATTTAGTCACGTTTGATCATATGTTCAACTTGGGTTAAATTGGGCTACGTGGGGTTTGACCTTAGATTGGGTCTAATTGATTGAGTAATTTTGTATGGATGATTGTCATGAAGTATTTGGAAAGGGTTTGGAGTGATTTCGAATTGGTTTGGGGGTCAATTTGGTTTGATTTGGTTATTTGGTCACTTTTGGGTCATTTGGGCTAGCTTGGGTTTGGGATAGGCTTGAGTGGGGTTAAGACTCAATTGAATGTTCAAAATGGTCTAGGGGATGTTATGAAGATTTCTTGACATTACTTCGGTGGAGATTTTAGGGTTAGGGCATTCACATTGGTGGAATTTTGATATGTGGCCAATTTGGGGCAAATTTTAAGATTTTGAATTAGGTTGGACTTGGGTGAGGTTTGAGTTCAAATGTTGGTAAATTGGTGGATCAATTTGGTTTGGGGGACTGTTATGAAGAGTTTGGAATTTAATTTTGGGAGAATTTACTTGGCTAAGGTTCAATTTGGAGAGTTTTTGGTCATGGTCAAAATTAGGTCTTTTTGGTTTGAGTTGAAATTGGGCTTGAAATTAGGTAAATTGGAATTGGATTTGGTTTTAATTGGGTTCAGGCATGATGAATTTGAGTTTGTATTTGAGATTGGGGAGGATTGAGGTCAATTTGGTGGACATTGGTGTTGATTTGGGCATTTTAGGCTTAAAGGAGCAATTTAGAGCTTTTGGTCAAAATGGGTCAATTTGGTCAAATTGGGTCTAATAAAGTGGTCCAAATTTATTTTGAAGATATTTGGGATGATTTTGAAATTTTTGGGAATTTTTGGATTTTTTGGGCTATGGAGGGGCATTTTGGCATTTTTGGCCATTTTGGGGGTATATTGGGAATTTTGCAAAGTCAATAATGTTTTGGGTATTTTAGGTGATGGGAACATTTTGGATTGACTTTTAGAGGAAATTAGGTAATTTGGGCAATTTTTTTGGATTTCTAGTCCAAATTAGGGTTTAAGGGCAATTTTATAATTTGGTGGAGTTTAGGGGTAAGGGTGTTAAAAGTTGGAATTTTGGCAAGGTTGGGTGTCAATTGAGAATTTTAATCCATTTGAACCATGAGCCAAGAGAAATACCTTTTTGGATCGTCCATATGTTGGTTCTAGCCTGACCCTAGCCTAGGGCTAAGAGCTTGAGGAGCCACCCACATGAGTCTCAAAAAGAGTAGGGGGGATAGGCATGTCTGGCTTAGAGTTGTGAGTATTGTGTAAGAGTGTAATATGCAAGTGTGTTTGTGCTAGCTCCAGACTAACCAGGGGTAAGGGAACTTCCTTTGAGTTTTTTTATTCTTAGTTTCATCCTCCTAAATATTTAGAGGTTAGACATTAAACATATGAAACTCCAAGTGAAGCAAACAAGCATTTTCAATATCTAAGGGAGTAGAGTTTCACCACTAGTCTTTTAAAAAAGTCACAAATAGAGTCTTATGGTTGGACCCGAGGCTATCTAAAGAATGAATGGACCTCAACAAAAGTGAGGTCAACACAGATGAGCTCTCCCATATTGGTTCAAATTTTTCCATGATTTTTTGGTGGTGAGGATAGGTCTTCGAAGTACCAAAACTAAATTCTCGATTTGAAACATTTAGACAAACCAACTTATAGAGGGTTGTAATATTTTTTCCTGGTATAATTTTAGATTATGTTGCGCTTGTTAGGGTTTGTCTTCTAAGCTTTCAAGTTCTTCAATTCATAACTTAACATTTTATTCCTCTGTTATTTTATTCTCCACTGCTAATCTAAGGGAAGGAAGTTGTACAAGTGGAATTACAGCCTCAGACCCTTATACCAAAGCATATGTTGTCAATTGTGTCAGCATGTGGTATGTAGTACGATTGGCACATAAAGCTTTCGGTAATCATTCATACCATTATCTTGGGCTGTTAGTTAACATCTTTTTCAAAATATGAAATAATGTCTTATTGAAAACCTCAATTAAACCATTTGATTTTAGATAATAAATTTTAGAATATCTCCAATCTATCTCGTGTCTTTGGATAAAACTGTTTATCTTTATATTTTTAAAGGCCATTCCATTATCAGATATGATTCTTCGAGGAATTCCAAATCTATAAAAAATTTGTGTTTTAAAGAAGTGGAGAACTTGTGCTCCCTTGAATTCCTTAACTAAAATTTCTTTTATCCTTTTCGAGAAGTAATATGTAGTACTTAGAATAAACCCATGATCTTTAGATGATGGAGGGACTATAGGGCTCACAATGTCTATGCCCTAACATTCAAATGATCAAGATGTGATTGTTGGATGTAGTACGTTTGGAGGTTGGTGTAAGATCACTCCATGTATCTGACATTGATAACATTTCTTTGAAATTTTATGGCAATCAGCCATCATTGTCGACCAATAGTATCTCATTCTTTTTATCTTCATCATCTTTGGTCCTGATTGGTGTGCACCACAAAGAGCTGAATGAACTTTTTTAATAATATCTTAAGCCTCAGATTAGTTTAAGCATCTTAACCAAATATGATTAAAGGATCGTCGGTAGAGAACATCATTTATTAGAGCATAAGATAATGCTCATTGTTTAATTTGATTTGCAATGGATCTATTTTCTAGTAATCTTCCTGTCAATAAATATTCAATAAGTGGTCTGCATCAATCATCCTCTTCTTTGTCAGTGAATATCATTATTGTGCCTTTGCAGACTTTATGATAGTTGCCAATGTCAATTTGAGAAAGAAAACATCATCCTCTTACAGAAATTGAAACATTATCCTCTTCTGAACAAGCAAACTCTTTCCCAAGTTTGGCTAAATCATCTGTTAAAGAGTTGTCTCGTCTTGGAACTAAAAAAAGTAATATTTGTAATTTTTTCTAATAATTTCATAGTATATTTAAAATATTGTTCAAATCTCATGTTTCGAAGTTTTGTACTTTCTAGCAGTGTGATAATTAGTTGAGAATCACCGTAGATGTCAATACTTTTGATAATTATTTTCAGGGAGTGTAGGTTCTCTTCTTCTCTCATGGGAAACTCTCGGGTTGGCCCTTTTATAGCCATGGAGAAGCCATGGATAAGCTTGAACTCAATTTGAGGAGGAAGGAGGTGGCTTAGGGAAGATTAGGGAACCCAAAGAGATCAAATTTCCGCTGGGAATGATGAGTTTAGCAATCTTAAGGTAGGCTCATTATAGCTTCAAAGATTGTTAAAATGGTGGCTATGGTCATGGCTTCCTCCCATTGGAGGGGTGATGAGGTATATAAGGACCCCATAAATGAGGTGGCTTGAACATTCCAAGCTGATCTAATGAGGGTGAAGTGGATGCCATGGAAGTAGGAAAGTATCCCTCCCTCATGATGGCTTTTGTTCTTTGGTCAAAAATAGTGGCTTTGGATGCCTTAATGGGTTTTAATAGGTTTTTTTGTGTCATGAAGGGTCTTGTCAAGTGATCCCCAAATATTTATGCTTATGTTTTATATATGAAATTACACTTTATCTTTCTTCTTAACAATAATATCTCTTTCTTTACAACGGTGCCAAAAACTTAATTCTGAAGCAAATAAGAGATCAACTATAATTATTTATAATATGAGATTCTACGCAAGTATACGTATCGTTTATCAAGTAATATAGGACTTTCTGATTAAGCCCCGAGATATCGAACCCACAGGAAAATGTTCTAAAAATTTAACGAAAGTAGAAAACAGTTTTTACTTTTCAAAATGATTTTGTAAGTTATGTTTTATAAATAGAAAATTTAAAGTCTTTTTGATAATTTTTAAGAAAAAGTAAAGCAACTAAAATTATAAAGACTATTAAATGATATGAAAGCAAATGAGAATAAAATATCTTTTTTCCTCTTCATGACTCAGTAATAATTATGGAATTTTGTTGTGGGAGTATCAAAATGTGTTGTGCCAAATAGGAGTAGTTAAATTCTTTTCCCTTATTTGGTTCTATAAAGAACATATGTTAATCTGATGTTTTGAAACCCTGAAGATGGGTTAGGCAGGGAAGATACTAGCTCTCACTCTAGAGTTCCCTCTTCTCCCTCCACCTGGGGGCTAACATCTCATAACAAAACTTAAAACATAAAACCAAATTGAGGCTTTAGCCTGCTACTCTAAAGTCCTCTAATTCTACACCCAATCAAAAGCATATCTCACTATTTATTTTCACTCAACTGTATGAAATAAAATTCTCACCCATATAATTTCTTGTGAATCTCTCCAATTGTTTATTGAGACAATACCACATTGGTTCTTACATGTTCTCACAACAAATTTTAACATCTCAATTGACCAAATCAAGAGGTAAATGAAGTGCAAGGTAGTTGAATCATCAAAACTTCTTCCTACATTAAACATCTATACTTCATACAACTTCCATCCATAATTTAATTACTTCATCATTTAAAAGAAAAAAGATATAGAAAACTACTCAGAACTTATGAAGAAAACACAAACACAATTTGATTTGAAAGTAGATATAATAGTGAAAACACAACAAGTCTTACTTTAAAACTAAATGTAAAAACAAAGATAAAAACTTATCTAAAAATCCTCTCCACCAGACTCTTAAAGTTCCTTTGAAACTTTGCTTTCCTTTACAAACTCCTTAGGAGGTGGTGCCCAACTCTATAGATTCACTCTCCTAAATTCTAATACAAACTATGATAAAGTAAAATGGAAAAGTAGTGAAAGTATGGCAAGAAGAAGACTCACTTTCTTCCTCTCTCCCTTCAACCACTTCAAGCTTTTCTCCAACTTCTCCCACCAATACTTCCTTTCAAAACTCTTCTCCTTCTTCTAATATTCAAGTCTTTTTTTAATAAATTTCCAAAGGGTGACTTGGTGTCCCTTCAAATTACGTCCAGATTCAACGAATCTACCAAGCGATGCATCCATCCATTCAAATTTTAAATGAATTTTGGCACCAATGATAAGTTAAGGAAGTTTAATTTAAAGGGTGCTTCAAAAACCCCATCAAATTTGCACCAAAATTAATTGAAATTACATATTTTAACTGTCGCGGCTATGCACCAGCCCTTGGTACTTAGCCGCCTGAGGCGAATTTTACACACTTTTCATTTTTGCTCCAAATTTGATACTTTTTTATTCTTTTCATCACAATCATTTATTTTAATCATACCTGAAAGAAAAACATGAAACTACCTTCCCTTAAAGTGCAATATCATCAAAAATAGGAATAAAAATGTGCATGAATACACTATATATTTTAGGTGTATCAAAATTTTCCAAACTTAAAATATTACTTGTCCTCATGTGACACTATAATCATATAAAAATTAAACATGCAAATTATGTAAAAGAGTTTATTTAGGATGGTTTCAAAAAAATTTTCTAGAAATCAAAAGTCTAATTTAGAAAAAAATTTAGTAAATGAGACTAACTTAAAATTTAGAAAGTTCTTAAGTAAAGTACCATGAGAAATATGAGTTCCTATCTAATTCAAAAATACATGTAGATTTTTAAAAATCTAGGATTTAAATATTTTATTTTCCTCACTTAAAAATTTTTATTAGAAAATAACTTTACTTATTATATTATATTCTTAAGCTTTAGGTTTTCTCAAAACTTGCATTTTAAAATATTAGGTGTGGAACCAATTTTTGATTAGGACCTTAAATCCTCAAGCTTCTCCTCCCCCCCCCCCCTGTTGACCTCAATTTTGGTGAGGTCTTTTGCTTCTCTCTTTAGTACTTAGGATCTAGCCTTAGGTTTTTTCTTTGACTAATCTTAGAGGACTAGAAATGGAACCCAGCATTTAGAAATTCAAACACTTCTTGACTCCCTACAAACCTCACAAGCTTGATTGTAGACCCCTAATCACCTAGAGGGTTGAAATCAAATGTGGAGGTTTAAAGGATGAGTTCCTTATAGGACTTTTTGGCCTTAGGAATACCCTGGATGGTCTGGTCTGGTGAGGGTTGACTTGCACATACACTACACTCCCACACACACATTCCAAACCCTAAAACTACCTTCAGCCAATTTGACTTCCCGACTCATGTAGGCAATTCATATGGATGGACCTCAACCCCTAGGCCCCTGGCTAAGAGGGTTAGGAACAACATAGTGAATGCCTCAAATGAGTCCTCTCATGGCTCATATGGGCTTAATATGGCTTCATGGCTCAACCAAAATGATTCCATTTCACTCACACTTGATCAATCTTCCTTTTTTCAAAATTTCAATTTTTGACCCCCGGGGCCCCGGACCCGCCAAACCTACCAAATACCCTTGAAATGCCCCAAATTTGCAAAATTACCTAAATTACCCAAGATTCCTAAAAATTAATCCTAAAAACTTCCCACCACTCAAATTGACCATCTTTGGCCAAAAATACCAAAATTTCCAAAAATACCCCTAAACCCACAAAAATTACCAAAATACCCTTTTACCCCAAAAATCCAAAAATTCTAAAAATTTTCAGAAAATTCCAGAAAATCTCAAATATTCCCAATTTCATTTTTTTCAACTACACCATGGGCCAATTTTGCTAATTTACCCCACTTTTACCAAAAACCCCCAATTTGACCCATTTTTAACCCAAGTGAACCCAATGTCAAACCAAACCACCCCAATTGACCTCAATTTTGGTCCAATTAAATTCTGAACTTCAATTCAATATCCCCAATATCAATTTAGACCAAATCCAAGTCCAATTTGATTGATATTTGGGCCCAATTCCAATTTGGAGCTTAAGGCCCAATTTTGACCCATGACCTAAACCTAGCCCAAACCAACCCAATTCAAATCCAATTGGCCCCAAATCTTTTCTAAAGCCTTCCTAACATCCCCATGAATAAAACTCTAACTTTATTTGCCCAAAATTTGAACCGAAACTCCACCCAAACCTAACACGAAACCAAAATCCCTTAAATTGACCTAAGCCCAAGCCTAACCCAAATGGGCCCAAATCCCAAAATTAGAGCCCAACCAAAGTTGAAAACTCTTTGTAACACTCCCATAAACAATTTTCAACATTAATTTTATACCAAATTCAACCTTAGCCCAACCTTATCCCATGGTAGCCCAATTTGGCCCACCTTGGCCCTTTACTAAAAAAGCCCAAATTCAACCCAATTCAACTCCAATTCACACCAAATTGATTCCAAACCATTCATGAAACATTCCTAAACTAAACCCAACATTTATTTGGCATGGTAATTCACAAATTCTTTATCCAAAAGGCCATTTTGAAATATAAAGGCCCACCCATTAAAGCCTTTTAAAAGCCCACTTCCACCCAACCCAAAAGCCCAAAAATTCATCCAAAGCCCACATGACAATTCCTTCTCATCATCCACTTGATAAAATCATTCCCTAAAGTTTGAAACCTATGATTAAATCATTCCAAATTAGGCTTTTCTAAATTCCCACCAAAATGCCAAAATTCATAAAATCCCCTTTCATGAAATTGACCAAATCTTTTCCCAAGCCAAATGAAGCCATGGAGCCATGCATAAGCCATATGCAAGCCATGGGAGTCACTTTACACCTCACCATGTCATTTATGGAAAATGTAGGGGGCCTCTTTCTTAATCCTTCATTAAGCCTTTTAACCATACTCATGTCACACTCTAAATCAAGCTTAGCCACCTCACCATGGAAAGAGACCTCACCACTCTCTCTTGGCTGACCCAAATGATTCCTTCCAGCCCAAATTCAAGCCTTGGGGAGGTGTACCTAGCCTACACCATGCCTTGGACCAAAATGAGCCCAAAATACACTCTCCCCCATTCCACTTAAATCAAACTCTTTTACACAAGGCAACAGCCAATTGATCTCATAAACATCAAGCCCTGACCTCCCAGAGCCAGATGGTGACCTAACCCTGCCGGTCAGCCGCATGGGTCACCGGAAAACGCCACGCCCGAGAGCCCCATGTGAGCCAAAATTTTCAATTCTTCATTGTTGAGTTGTCCCAGTCCAATTAAAAACCATGGTTGTTCTTCTCCTCCCCTAAGCAGCTGATCCCAACCTTCAAACCCCACGGGAAGCCCTCCAGCCATGTCTATTTAAACACCACCCCCTCTCGGCCAAAGAAGGTGTTGAACCAAACCATACCAAAACTCTGCCAAAATCACTCCAGATCTCTCTCCAGAATAGAGAACTTGATACCCACTGAAATCCAGCCCTAAAACCTTCTCTATGAGTCCAATTTTGGAGTTGAAATTCAAGCACAAAACCAGGACACTTCACCACAGTGAGCCAATCTTCAAATTGGTTGACTCTACACCTTCACCAGACCAAGAGGAGAAGTTTCCCAGTAAAAGCCCCCTCACCAGGCTAGCCATTGCTTCCAGCCTCCAAGCTTTGTGATCGACCTTGGTCACTTTTGTACTTAGGCATTTTGCCCAGAGAAAGAGACTTCATCTGGAGCTTGCTTAGACTCAATCGAAGGTGACACAACCCTCAGATCGAAGCTTCACTTCTCTGAGCAAAGGTATGAACTCACTCTTCCTCCCGAGCTCCTGGAGATTCTCAATTTAGTTTGAGTTGATTTCAATGCACCTTAACCGTATAGATGTGTTCGTCTCTTCAAAACAAATCGATAGAGTATAAGAACACAAAATCTCTGGTGATTCGAGTGAGATCTTAAGGTTTTAGTGTGGACAGTCACGGGTGCACACCAGTCGGAGACGACGACCAGGTGTCGTTGGATCACGCGCGTATCGAGCGGACGGTCAAGATCAAACCGCACAGCGCAATGATATGTGAATGGGGGGCCCCCGTAGCGCTGAATCAGATGGCGCCAAATCACGGAGTGACGTGTGGGCTTTCGAACCGGACGAGGATGACGCGGCGCCGAGTCGGATAAGTAGAAAATTAGGATTTTTTGGATATATTTAAATACTAGAATTTTAAAAATTCATATCTTTGCATAGAAAAATCATAAAAATAAAATAAAAATACCCTCTTGCTCAGTGAATAGAGGAGAATAATGTGGAAAAGAAAGCAAGTTAATTTGATGAGTATTTTATTTTTTAATAATTTATTTACTATTTCCAATGTTTTGATTCTCCATTTGCATAGACAATTCACCATGGCATGAGACCATAAGGCTTTTGAAGCCTCTAATCTTGGGAACATTCCCTGAATTTCTCAAGGTCAGAGGCCATCTCTATGAAAAGTTATTGATTTTTCAAGTTCATGCACTGTTTTGGGTATTCTAATTTCAATAATTAGCATGTTGTAAAATGAATTCTAGAAAAATTTGGTGGTGTTTCTTAGGACCTGGGTACCCTATGAAAAATATATTTTGAGTTAATTCATTCATAATAACCTTAATTGGCCTAAAATCCCAAAATTGAATTTGAATTAATTAGGGTTAACCACACACCAAATTGACTTGAAAACAATTCCCCATTGCTCTTTAGGGTCAGAGGAACTTTACATAAAATTTTGAAATAAATTGGACTTGATTAACCCCACCAAATGGATTGATTAATCCTCATAAGCAAAATAGAACTTTAAAAATTCATAACTCAGAAAATACTTTTCAAAAATTCACAAAAATGGTTTTGGAGCTTCTCTAATATCAGGGGAGTTCAAGAAAATTAAAATTTGAATTTTCTAAAAAAGTTGATTTTTCACAATATTTTTATATTTTAATAATTAAAAAAAAATAAAAATCATAAAAATATTAAAAATCATAAAAATGTCACATTTTGACTCCTAATCACTTAGGAACAAACCAAATATTTTTCCTAAGTCCCTAGGATAAGATATTGAATTTTAAAGGCTTAATGTAATTTTTAATATTAAAAAATGAATTTTCAACCTTTTTCACTAAAATAATTCTAATAAATCAAAGAAAAATAAAAAAATTATAAAATTTATTTTTCTGGAATTCTTGAGGTCAGAGAAATTAAAGAAAAATATAAAATCTATTTTTCAACTTTTATTCTATTTTAAATTTAATTAACAATCCAAAAATAAAAATAATTATAATAAATAAAATATAATTCAAAAAATCACCAAAATAGGTCCAAGTGGTCCTCTAGTCATTAGGAACATCCAATAATTTTCTTAAGAACAGAAACTTTACCTTGGTCATGTTGTTGAATTTTCTTTGAAAACCCCTATTTTCTACTAAAAATAATTATATAAATAAATTAAAGTCAAGAAAATCACATTTTCTCCTCTAATATCTTAATTGACATATGAGTGAGGTGACATAAAAATTTCAAATTCATTTGAGCTCAATTTAGTGAGTTATAAAATAAATAAGCCTAAAAGGGCATAAAGGTAATTAAAGAATTTTTAACCCTTAATTAAAACTTTAGGTTTAATCAAAATGGAGGGTAAAATATTTTATTTTAACTTTCTCCTGGATGATTGAAACTTAGGGTAGTTAAAAGGATAGAAACCCACTAAACACATTAAAAATATCAAAATGAAACTCTAATTAATTAAATAATTTAAATTTTGGAAAGAATATATTTAAAATTTGGATTATTAAAATAGAGATATTATTAGGAGGATATTTACTCTTTAATTTAAAAATCCCTAAATAAGTCACTTCAATAATATTTAGTTCTTAATTAAAAATTAAAATAATAATCCAAACTAAGTAAATTAAAAATTAAAAGAAGATAACCCTTAAATGAATTAAAGCTTAAAATGTTAAATGGTCCAACAATTAAAAATCAAATTTAAAATCTTAGAGGTAAATTAAATTAAATTAAATTAAGTCAAGTCAAAGTTTAAAATAAATTAAATTAACACCTTAATAATTAAATTAAATTTAAAATATTGAAACTAAAATTAAATTAAATTAAAATTAAATTAAAATTAAATTAAATTAAATTAAATTAAAAATTAAATTAAAATTAAATTAAAATTAAATTAAATTAAATTAAATAAAAATCAGTTATCAACAAACCTAAATCAAATCATTAAGAGTTAAATCAAAACATATCAATAATTTCAACACCTCTTTCTATATAAGTAAATTTAAAACATAAACATCAATCTAAAAAACTAAGATAATTGAAAGTGTGAAGATTTAAATAAAATCTAAAATAATTTGAACACTACTCCAATCTTAAAATTACTAATTAAAACCTCATAATTAAATTAAATGACTTAAATCATTAACTCAAACTTTAAATTAAGAATGATTAAAATCCTCAACAACCCAACTTGCCCATAAAGGCTTTAATTATTATAACTCTTAAATAGAGTATTAAGTGAGATGTCACTTCATTCATCAGGTAATCAAATACCCAGGTTTACTGAGCAAGAGACAAAGCTTAACTAAACTCCTGGATGATTAATTCACATGTGCAACTAAATTTACTTGGACTCAAAATAATCCCACAAGTATTGAAAAGATGTTTAACATTCGTCTTAAACACTTCCTCGATACAATGGGGTGTTTTAGAAGAATATTTGAATTTAATTGTTCTTTGATGAAGAAAACCATCCTTAAACCAAACCAACAACCTAGACGTCATATGAAATGACTAGCAATAGGATTAGGATTCTGGTAGACAACCAAAACCCTTCCCTTAGCTTTACCTAGGTACTTGTTAAAATATTTAAATGCTCTAACATGAGTTTTAAGTGTAGCTTGGGATGACGAGAAGACCCTCCAGGTACGCTTTTACTTTATTGTAATTTACTTACATGCACTGTACTTTACTTTTTCTTGCATGATAAACAAGACTGTTGCATGAAAACCAAAACCTTTAGGATAGTCCCTGAACTAAAATCAAAACTAAATTAAAAGTCATTGCAAGATAAAATCCACCACCACAACATTCAAAATATAAAACAACTCAAAATTTAATCACAAACAGAACAACAAAACTACAATTACAACTAAATTAAAACATCTCATTGAATGATCGGGAATACCAAGGATGATGTAACCCACGTTTTGCTAACGGGATTTCCCACGGTCTAAATAAAAGTGTGGAACTCATTCGGTTGAGTTTAGCAAATTCATCTGGACTAAGTGAATTCGATGAAAATAACTGTGCCGGGATGACGGAGCCGTGGGATCTTAATCGGTTCTATTTAAACAACTTTAAGATTTGTTTTAATTAAAACATTAAAGACATTTGGACTTCAAGATTTCTAAACCAGAACACTTCTCTCATCTCCTGATTTTCACCTTCTAAAACTAAACCTCTGCAACAATAAGGAGCTTGGAGCATAGTGGGCAGCACAGCCATCGTCATCAGCAAAACTCGGATCTACACCAGCTAAACCTTCCTTAGAATTAAATAACCAAGTCATAGGATTTCGAGGTATTTTTCTTAGTGCAGCATAAATCCTCAACTTTTCGTTAGGCATTTGCATAATCATGTTATGCAAATTAAATTAAACCCTAACTGGTCTTAGGACTCTGAGGTAGTCGTTCGGTATGACATAAACCCTCATATCTTTGAGGCTATTTGTATGATCATATCATACAAGTATAAGTCCTAATTAATTAAAATGGGCACGATTGAAATGTTAAAATACCCTTAAAATGAAGCCAAACAATAGGATAGTTTGGGTAGTTGCCAAGATTTTTCTTGGATCCTCAACTTCTCCTACTTCTCTTCCTTCGGACTCCTGAAAATAACTATTCCAAATTTAAGCTAATCCCTATTGGAATTTCAAAAATCCAATCTTGGAAACCTAAACTTTGAAATTCTTGAGAGCAAAACCACTGATCATTATGGATAGTTTTCTTAAATGATTCCCATCATTTAAGATGTAATTAACTATAGGGGCTTACCCTTATAGGGAACTTTAAGAACCTGTGTAATATAAACCCCGCTTAATTCATTTATATTAAGCTGGGAACTTGTCAGCTTATAAAATTGGTTCGCAGACCAAACGGATGTCACAAATCTTCTAGTTTATTTAATCGAGCCCCATCATCAAGCAGTGTGTCTATTCTTCGAGATAGATATACAGTTTGTGATGCGGTGCTAGTTTTTATAAACTATTCGGGATGTGAGATCAGTTTAATTTCATATCTTAAAATTTTCAAACATAAAATTATTTTCAAAAATCAAATACTACTTTCTAAATTATATATATATATTTAAATTAAATTTAAAATTTAAAATTCGCTGACAATTTCTGTATGCGACCCCTTTTTAAAATACAACACCCAACCTAAAAATATGCCGACAGCTTCTGGCGACTCCGCTGGGGAATAGTTCCTCTCTTCATTTTAATCAGATGGTTTTGCTTTCATAAATCGGTAGTGAGTCCATGCCCCTTGTGGACCAAACTACCATTCTTTCCGTTGGCATACCACGTTCATTTCTGTTTTGAACGGGTATAGTCAGCTCCTTTCGGATTTAGGAGCCACTATTTAGACACCCCTAAACAGAGAGGTTCTGAAATCCTGTTACCTCTTTTTCTGAGGTGGGGTGGACCCCCAAAAGGTGTTAGCTTAGGAGCGGTCCTTCGGGTTGAGAAGTTTTGCGAGACTTTCTCTTCCTTTCCAATTCTTAATCGGGTCCTTTACCTTTTCTATACCTTTAATCATTCCATTCTTAACAAACAAGTCTTCTAATAAATAACTCTTTAAACAAACTCTTTTAAAATCACAAATACACTAAGATAAACTAAAATGTGTTCGGACTCTTTCTTTTTTTGTCCTAAGTTTTGTGACAAAGGGAAGCATAACTTGGGACTGACGTTCAGAATCTACCCTGTAGAAAATGACTGCCCCAAAGTTAATTTTCTTCTTCACCAATGGAATGGACTTCGCCGTCTATAAGGATGAACTGCCCGACAATGGGATCATTCATTTCGGACAAGGATTTGGTAATACAGATATCAAGTTCGCTGACTTCACTCTCTTCGCACTAATGGACAAAGTGCCAGAAACTGAAGAGCCCGTAATTGAGTTCAACTTGAAGTCGGCTCAAGAATTCCCTCCCCTGAAAAAGGGTTCCAGCCGAAAGAAGTACTGATAATCGTAGGAGGTTCCGTCAATGTTATCTCGACGGATCCTATTGTTCTGATAAACCCGTATACGATCGATGATGGATGGAGTACCGTCTGGATAAAGTCTTCAAAGAAAATCTTAGATCACATCCAAAACGCTTCGGTGCGTGCTTCAACTCGAAGTTTGAAATCTGCCAAGCCGGCACTATCACTTGCGATTGAAGAACCACCCCAGAAGGAAGAGAAGATCGTAGAAGAAAAGAAAATTGAGGCTCCAAAGAGTAAACTAGGGGCTGCTTATTCTAGGATGGTTGTTTCCGACTCGGGGGAGAAATCCCTCGAACCTCTGACTCTATATGATTATTTGCTCGCCCCGGTGGGATCTTATAATGATAAGAGTTTCGGCGTTGGCTACGTTTTGACTGTTTCTAACGATTACGTAACTAACGAAAACCAACCTAATCCGGATCTCAATTCCAATATAAATAACGATTCTCAAATCATACTAAACCTCGATGACCACGACGAAGAAGAAGACGTTCACAAGGATGGCTACAAGAGCTCAACAAGCAACGAGACTATTTGCAAATTTCAAGGAGCTCCAATTGCGATAGAATTAGAGTTATCAGATTCTGAAGCAACGCTAGAAGAGCCAGACGTTCCAATTCAAGGGGATACACCGACAGATTCAACACAAATTCAGAAGAAATAACTGAAGTAAATTTAAGAAGTGGAAAAGTTCTACCTCCGAGAATGGGTCCAAAGGATAAAGGAAAGCAGGTGGTTGCTCAGGAGGAGCCAACCCCAGCAGAGAAACTGCCCATTCGGGAAGAAATCGAGGAACATGGTAATAGAGTGGACTATAACGTGCTAGCCCATCTTAGGAAGCTACCAGCCAAACTAAGCATATACGACGCTCTGATCCTATCAAAGGAGATGAGGGAAGCTCTTATCAAGGCTCTACTTGATCCAGAAATTTCTTTAGCTCAAATGGCCGGTAATTCCTTCGACGAGGTTTGCTCGTTAAAAGAACAGCGAGTTGTTACCTTCACGGACAATGATTTACTACTCAGAACGGCTGATCACAATCGACTGTTGTACATTTCAATCACTATTTAAAAGTTTACAATCTCCAGAGTGTTGGTTGATCCGGGAGCATCAATCAACATAATGAGCCTTCGAACGTTAGCATCTTTGGAAATTGATGCTCGTGACCTCGAAGCAGACAAGATGTTATTAAGAGGGTTCAATCAGAAAGGAGAAAGAGCCCTTGGATCGATAACACTATTAATGAAGACCGGTATTTAGCAAAGACAACCGCAAAATTCCACATAATTGATTCCGAGACATCGTTCAACGCTCTACTGGGTCAGCCATGGATCCATGAGAACCGGATGGTATCATCGTCTCTGCACCAGTGCATAAAGTATTACGAAGGAGGAGAATAGTGCATCAAAGGTGATTTGCAACCGTTCTCCATGCATGAAATTGGAATTCATGAAGATGCAGCATACTACACGCCTCCGAAGAAAACAATCATTTCCATAAATACTATACCAAATGAAGCAAAACAAATTCGAGACGATGAAGAGCCTGAAATTCTAGTCCAACAGTTACTCACCACTCCCCTACGGCGAGATGGTTAAGATTTCTCCAGAACTCGCACCCGAGGTCGAGGCCGAGGATGAGGACGTGGAAGAAATGTTGGAACAGTTGGACAAAAGAAACCGGTCATCGATGTTGATTGGGAGAACAGTTTTGAAGAAGAAGAAGATATTGAGAAAGAACCAGCGACAATAAGTCAGAAGGAACCACAATTCAAGATTTCTCTAGAAGATGAAAAGAATGAAGAATATAAATCAATGTACGAGAAGATTAAACATTATGTACATACTATGACCCTGACCCCGATCTATTCTAATAAAATCGAGGGTATGGTGGTCAAGGAGGTACACGGTGGCGGTGCTAAGCCGATCAAGTTTTACCGTGGTGCTTCTTCTTCCAAAACTTAAAGTGATGTAAAATTTGAAGATGTTACTTCATCTGAATTAATGAAACTACCTTTTGAGTGATACTCTCCCTGTGTTCAAAATTTAATTCAACGTGGAGTCTTACCTCGACGATGGACAAAAGGTCAATCACAACACATTGAAAAATTATGGAACAACGTCGGTCGGCCTCCCAATTCAAAACATGGTCTCGGATTCGGCACGCAGGATCGGTCGACGATACGGGATTTTGCTTGGTTGTCACTTGCGAGCCTAATGAAGACTGCTTGGAAGCTTCAGAAGACCTTGAAGATCTGCAAATCGGCGATGCTCCGCCAGAATTCGAAGAAGAAATCAAATCTACAATAGATGAGTTAACGGAAGTTAACTTAGGTACTAACGAAGAGCCTAGGCCTACCTTTGTTAGCTCCTTACTCAATAAAGAAGACTCCGAAGACATAATCAAGCTATTAATGGAATTCAAGGACTGTTTTACTTGGAGTTATGACGAAATGCCAGGATTAGCTCCAGAATTCGCAGTTCACAGACTAGCAGTGGATCCTACTTCCGTTCCAGTCAGAAAAGCTCCCAGAAGAATGCGTCTAGAAATTGAGCAACAAGTAATAGCCGAAGTCAAGAAGCTAATAGACTTTAAATTTGTCCGTGAAGAACAATACCCAACTTGGTAAGCCAACGTGGTACCAGTTAGAAAGAAGAATGGTCAGATCAAAATCTGCGTGGATTTCAGAGATTTAAATAAAGCATGTCCAAAGGATGAATTTCCACTACCAATCCCAGAACTGATGATCGACATCGCTTCGACGCATGAAATCTTCTCATTTATGGATGGATCATCGGGATACAACCAGATAAAGATGGCACCAGAAGACGAAAAGCTCACAACATTCAGAACGCCGATCGGAGTGTATTGCTACACAGTAATGCCATTCGGACTAAAGAACGCAGGAGCAACATACCAAAGAGCAATGACAAGAATTTTTGATAATCTCATTCACAACCAAGTCGAGTGCTACGTAGATGATGTGGTCATCAAAGGAAGATCACCTGTATGATTTGAGAATTGCTTTCGAGTGACTAAGACAATTTAACCTTAAAATGAATCCCTTAAAATGCGCCTTCGGCGTCACCTCCGAGAAGTTCATAGGATTTGTTATTCGACATCGTCGAATCGAAGTTGATCTGGAAAAGATTAAAGCTATCTTAGAAATGCCGCCTCCCAAAACCTTGAAACAACTACGATCCTTTCAAGGGAAGTTGGCATATCATCCACGCTTTATCTCGAACTTGTCAGGTAGGTGTCAGCCCTTCTCGGCATTAGTTAAAAAGAATGCCAAATTCGTTTGGGATAAGAAATGTCAGCGGGCTTTCAAGGACGTTAAGCAATATTTAATGACACCTCCTGTCTTAGCAGCCCCAGTCTCAGGTAGACCGTTGATACTTTATACCGCAGCTCTAGACGACTCTCTCGGAGCCATGCTAGCCCAGGTCAATGATGGGGGAAAAGAAAATGCTCTCTACTACCTAAGCCGTCGTCTAATCCCGATGGAAGTAAAGTATCCTCCTATTGAGAAGAACTGTTTGGGCCTGATCTTCGCCACACAGAAGCTCAGGCACTACATGCTTTCCCAAAAGGTCAATCTTATTTCGAGAGTTAATCCATCGCAATACTTGATGACCCGACCGACGCTTTCTGGCAGACTAGCCAGGTGGTCGATGATACTATTGCAATTCGATATAACTTTCGTTCCTCTTCGTGCTGTAAAATGACAAGTCCTAGCAGACTTCCTTGCAGTACACCCTTTGCCAGCAGAATCGCCTCTCAATGAAGACTTGCCAGACGAGCAAATAATGAGCCTAGAAGACCCTGATGATCAGCGTTGGGAACTGTACTTCGATGGAGCATCCTCAGCACAGAAAGATAAAGAATAACAAACGATAGTGCCCGGCAAGGCAGGAATCGGACTAATCTTTATAACATCGGAGCTGGGGATGTTAAGATACTCCTACCACTTAACGGAACCATGTACAAACAATGAAGAGGAATACGAAGCCCTCATAACCGGATTAGAAACCATTCAAATGGGAATAACAGGCATCAACATCTACTGAGATTCTCAGTTGATTATTCAACAGGTCGCCGGACAGTACAGAACTTTAAAGCCAAGACTCGAGCAGTACTTTCAATACACCATGAAATTGCTGGAACAAATTCCAAATGTAACAATCTACAAGATTCCTAGAAAAGAAAATGCTCTCATCGATGTGTTAGCCCGCCTTGCAAAAGAATTTGACTGCTTGTAGGATGAGTCAGTTGAAGTGTCAGTTCTAGGACGACAGATCCTATCACAACTCGACATGGATACAGTACACAAATCAGAAAAAGCAGAAGAATCAGTTGCGGCAATAACACAAAATACAAAAGATCGGCGGCAGCCATTAATAGACTACTTGCAGACAGGAAACCTGCCTGACAATAAGCCGTTATCCCATCAAATCAAGAAAAGAACTCTGTCTTACGCATTAATAAACAATACATTATACATGTTGACATCATTTTTGATGAGGTCTTCTCTTCTTCTTTTTAGTATTTAGGATCTAGCCTTAGGCTTTTCCTTTGACTGTCTTAGAGGACTAGAATTGGGACCCACCACCTAGAATTTCAAACCACTTCTTAACTCCTCGCAAACTCTACAAACTTGACTCGTAGACCCCTAATCACCTAGAGGGTTCAAATTAAATGTGGAAGTTTAAAGGATGAGTTCCTATGGGACTCTTCGGGCCTCAGGACCGCCCCGCGTGCCTCGGTCCAGTGAAGGGCTCACTTACACACACACTACATTTATACACTACACTTTCACACACCTATACTCAGCTTGACCTCCTGACTCATGCAGGTGATTCACATGGATGGTCCTTAACCCCTAAGCCCTTGGCTAAGAGGGTTAGGAACAACATATTGGATGCCTCAAATGAGTCCCTTCATGGCTCATGTGGGCTTTATATGGCTTCATGACTCAACCAAAATGATTTTATTCCACTTACATTCACCTAATCTTCAATTTTCCAAATTTTCAATTTTCCAAATTTTCAATTTTTGACCCCCGGGACCCTACACCCGCTTAGCCTACCCAAAACCCTTGAAATTACCCAAATTTTTGCAAAATTTACAAATCACCCAAAATTCCTCAAAACCAGTCCCAAACATTTCCACATCACTCAAATTGATCATCCATACCCAAAAATACCAAAAATACCCCCCAATACCCTCCAAATACCCAAAATACCCCTCTTGACCCAAAAATCCAAAAATTCAAAAAATTCCCAGAAAATTCCAAAAAATCCCAAATATTCCCAATTTCATTTTGTTAAACTACACCATTGGCCAATTTTGTCAATTTACCTAACTTTTGTCAAAACCCCCAATTTGACCCATTTTAACCCTAAGTGAACCCAATGCCAAACCAAACCTACCCAATTGACCCAAATTCTGGTCCAATTCAATTCTAAACTTCAATTCAACATTCCCAACACCAATCTAGACCAAATCCAAGTCCAATTTGATTGACATTTGGATCCAATTTCACTTTTGGCCTTAAAGCCCAATTTGGACCCAAGACCCAAACCTAACCCAAACTCACCCAATTCAACTCCAATTAACCCCAAATCTTTTCCAAATTTTCCTTAACATTCCCACAAACAAAACACTAACATGATTTGCCCAACATTTAGACCCAAACCCCACTCAAATTCAACCCAAAGCTAAAAGGCCCAATTTTGACCTAAACCCAAACCTAACCCAAATGAGCCCAAACCCCAAAATCAAAGCCCAACCAAAGTCAAAACCTCTTTGAAACACTCCCATAAACATTTCCCAACATTAATTTTACATCAATTTCAACCCTAGCCCAACATTGGCCCAAGTTAGCCCAATTTGACCTATATTGGCCCATTCACCAAAGAAGCCCAAATTCAACCCAATTCAATTCCAAATCACTCCCAATTTGCTCCAAGTCACTCATGACACATCTATGAGCTAAACCCAACAATTATTTGGCCCAAGCTTTTGCCAAAATTTCATCCTAAAATCCATTTTAAAATCCAAAAGCCCACTTCCCTAAACCATTTTAAAAGCCCATTTCCACCAAATACAAAAGCCCAAAATTGGCCCTAAAGCCAACATGGCAATTTCTTTTCATCACACCTTTAATTGATATCACCCCTAAGTTTCAAAATCATCATTAAACCATTCGAAATCAAGCTTCATACAAATTCCCATCAAATTACCAAAAATTTCTAAAATCCATTTTCATGAAATTGACCAAGCTTTTCCCCAAGCCAAAGACAAGCCATGCAAGCCATGGACAAGCCACATGAAGCCATGGAAGGTTTAACATGTGATCAAGCCATTAATGGAAAAAGGAGGAGCCTCTTTTAAGCTCCCTTAAAAAGGTTTTAACCCTTTTTATGCTTCACCTTAATCCATGATTAATCAAAATATTCATGGATGGTGACTTCTCCACCCTTTCCTACCGATCCATCTGATCCTCTCTCAGCCCAAATCAGCCATGGGGAGGTGAACCAAGCCCAAAAGGTGGGTTGACCCATTTGGACTCAAAATGAGCTTCTCCCCCATTCCATTTCAATCCAAGCTCTTTACACATGGCATTGGCCAATTGCATACACAAAACCCCAGCCCTGACCCACCTGAACTCGAGGGTGACCATCGCTCACGGCCGCCCGCCTCGGATCGCCGTAAAACACCATGGCCAAGACCTTGGGAGGAGCCAAAAATTTCAATTCTCCCTTGCTGACTTGTCTTAACCCAAATGGACAGCATAGCTCTTCTTCTCTTGCCAAGAGCAGCTGATCCCAAGCCCTAACTATCCCTGGGAGACCCTCCACCCTCTCCTATTTAAACACCACCCCCTCTCGGCCATGAGAGGTGTTGAACTGCGACCTTACTAAAACCCTGCCAAAATTGTTCCAGAACACTTTCCATACTTAGAGCAGTTGATCCCCAGAGACAATTTGCCCTAATCCCCACCAACAGAGCCCAATTTCTCAGCCAAAATTCCACCCAAAACCAGGACACTTCTCCACAGTGGATCAATCCTCAAATTGATTGGTCCTACACCTTCACCAGACCAAGGGAAGGAGTCCACCAGCAAAAACCCCTCTCCAGGCCACCCAGTTGCTCCAGCCTCCAAGCTTTGTGATCGGCTGTGGTCGAAATCATACCTAGGCGATTCACCAGACCAGGAGACTTCATCTGGAGCTTGCTGGGATCCAATCGAAGGTGACACAACCCTCAGATTGAAGCCACACTTCTCTGAGCAAAGATATGAGCTAATTCTTCATCCCGAGCTTCTGGAGATTCTCTATTTCAAATGCCTTAATTTCAATGCATGATCACCGTATAGATGTATTCGTCTCTTCAAGACGAATCCATAGAGCATAAGAACACGAGAGATATTAGAGATTTAGTGTGGACGGCTCTCGGGTGAGGATGCTTGGGGACGATGAACGGATGTCGTTCATTTAATAAATGCGCGGACGGACGGCCAGGATAGCGTTAGATCAGGAGATGGAACGACACAGCGGGGCCCCGGAGCGCTGAGTCAGATGGCGGCGTCGAACCAGAACGCGCCGCGTGGCCTTTCGGAGCTGCCGAGGTTGACACGGCGCCGCGTGGATAAATAGAAAATTAGGGTATTTTTTATTTATTTAATTCCCCTAAACTTCAAAAATCCATAACTTTGTGTAGGAAAATCAGAAAAATAAAATAAAAATACCCTCTTGCTCAGGTGAACGGAGGAGAATAATGTGGAAAAGAAATTATTTAATTTCATCAAGTATTTTATTTTTAATGATTTATTTCCCTTCTGCATTGTTTTAATTCTCCATGCATATAGGAAATTTACCATGGCATCAGACCATAGGTCTTTTGAAGCCTCTGAATTTGGGAACATTCCCCGAATTTTCCAAAGTCGGAGGCCATCCCTATGAGAAGTTATTGATTTTTCAAATTCATGTTGTCGTTTTAAGTATTTTAATTCCAATAATTAGCATGTTAGGAAATAAATTCTAGGAAAATTTGGTGATGTCTCTTATGACCAGAGGACCCTAGAAAAAATAGGTTTTGGATTAATTTATTTAAAATAACCCTAATTGGCTTAAACACCCAAAATAGGTCTCTAATTAATTAGAGCTAATTATACATCAAATTGACTTAAAATCAATTCTCCACTGACCGTTAGGATCAGAGGAACCCACCATAAAAATTTGAAGTCAATTGGACTTGGTTAGCCCTACTAAATGGGTTGATTAAGTCATTTAGCCAATTTAAACTTTAAAAATTCATAACTTTCAAAATACTTTTCAAAAATTCACCAAATTAGTTTTGGAGCCTCTCTAATATCAGGGAATTTAAGAAAATTAAAATTTCAATTTTCTAAAAAAGTTAATTTTTTGGTATTATTTTAATATTTTAATAATTAAAAAATAATAAAAATCACAAAAATAATAAAATTTACCAAAATGTCACATTTTGAATTTTAATCACTTAGGAACAAACCCCATATTTTTCTTAGGTCTATTTAATGAGATATTAAATTTTAAAGCCCTAGGGTAATTTTAAAATTAAAAAAAATGTATTTTCTAGCATTTTCACTAAAATAATTATAATAAATCAAAGAAAAATCAGAAAATTGCAAAAATTGATTCTCTAATTTAGATTTTTGAAAAATATAAATTTCATTTTTCAACCTTTATTTTATTTTTTAAATTAATTAATGCTCCAAAACTTAAAATAATTATAATAAAAATAATATAATTTAAAAAATCACCAAAATCGGTCAAAGTGGTCCTCTCAGTCATTAGGAATGTCCCATAATTTTCTTAAGGACAGAAACTTTCCCTTGGTCATGTTATTAAATTTTCCTTGGAAATCCCTATTATCCACCAAAATAATTACATAAAAAAATTAAATACAGAAAAATCACATTTTCTCCTCTCATGTCTTTATTGGCATATGAGTGAAGTCACATAAAAATTTCAAGTTCATTCAAGCTCAATTTAGTGAGTTATGAAATTATTAAGCTTGAAGGGCAAAATGGTAATTAAAATTTTAACCCTTAATTAAAACTTTAGGTTTAATAAAATTAACAAATAAAATATTTGATCTTAATCTGATTTGGATGATTGAAATTTAAATAATTAAAGGGTAGAAACCTATTAAAAAATTTGAAGATAATTAAAATAAACCTTAATTAAATAATTGATTAAATTTGGAAGAATAATAAAATTGGAATTATTAAAATAAGGGATATTATTAGGAAGATATTTATTCTTTAATTTAAAAATCCCTAAATTAATCATCTCAATAATATTTAATTCTTAATCAAAATGATAATTCAAACTTAAGTTTTAAAATGTTAAAGGACTTAATCATTAAATTAAATTAAAAAAAAAGTTAAATTATTAAACTCTTTTTAAATTTTCAATTAAATTAAAATTAAAAAAAATTAAATTAAATTAAAGATTAAATTAAATTAAATCAAACAAATTAAGTAAATTAAATTAAATTAAACTAAATTAAATTAAAAAAAATGTTAAATTAAATTAAATTAAATTAAAACATATTAAATTAAATTAAATTAAATTAAATTAAATTAAAATTAAATCAAATTAAATTAAATTAACGGAAATTAAATTAAATTAAATTAAACCAAGTTAAATTAAATTAAATTAAATTAATTCATATCAAATCAAACTAAATTGAATTAAATTAAATTAAATAATAGAATCAAGTTAAAATTAGAATCAAGTTAAATTGAATCAAAATTGAAATTAAGCTAAATTAAATTAAATTAAAGTTAAATTAAATTGAATTAAATAACATCACCTAAGACATAAAGAAGTTAAATATAAAGTAACTTGAACACTATTCCAAATTTAAACCCTTTAATTGAAGTTAAACTAAATCACAAATCATTGGAACACCAATTTGCCCTCGAAAACTTTTATTATCATAACTCCTAAATAGAACATTAAATGAAATGTTACTCCACTTATAGGATATTCAAATGTCCTAGTTCATCGAGTAAGATAACAACAAAACTTGAATTCCCGGACGATCAATTCATTTGTATAATTAAATTCATTTGGACTTAAAGCAATCCTATCAGTATTGAAAAGATGTTTAAGATTCTTCTTAAGCACTTTCTCAATATGATAGGATATTTATAAGAACAATCGAACTTAATTATTCTTTGATGAAGAAAATCGTCCTCAAACCAAAACACAAGAACCTAGACGTCATAGGAAATGACTAGCTATAGGATTAGGAATTTGGTAGAAAACCATAACCCTTCCCTTAGCTTTACCTAGGAACTTGCTTAAATATTCTAATTGTGTTTAAGTGCAGTTTGGGATGACGGGAACACTCTCCAGGTACGCTTTTATTTTATTGCAATTTATCTTATTGCAATTTATTTAATCGCATCGCACTTACTTTTCTTGCATGATAAACAACTGTTGCATGAAAACCCACACCTTTAGGATAGCCCCTAAAACTGAAACCAAAACTAAGTAAAAAGTCATTGCAAGATAAAATTCACGGCCACAACATTTCAAGATATAAAACAACTCAAAATTTAATCACAAACATAACACAAAACTACAATTACAACTAAATTAAAACGTCCTGTTGGATGATCGGGAATACCTCGGATGATGTAACCTACGTGTTGCTAACGGGATTTCCCACTGTCTAAATGAAAGTGTGGAACTCATTTAGTTGAGTTTAGCAAATTCATCTGGACTAAGTGAATCCGATAAAAATAATGATGCCTCGAAGGATAGAACCGTGGATCTTAACTCGGTGTCGTTATAATCAACTTTAAGATTTGTTTTAAATAAAATATAAAAAGGACACTTGGAAATTAAGATTTTCTCTAAATCAAAACACTTTTCTCATCTCCCCGATTTATGACTTCGTAACTAAACCTCTCGCAACAACAAGGAGCTCGGAGCATGGTGGGCAGCACGATCATCGTCATCGGTAAAACCCGAGTCTACTTCAAGAAAACTTTCCTAGAATTAAACAACCAAGCCATAGGACTTCGAGGTAGTTTGCCTAGTGCAACATAAATCCTCAACCTTTTGTTAGGCATTTGCACTGCAAATTAAGCCCTAATCGGACTTAGGATTCCGAGGTAGTCGTCCGATACGACATAAACCCTCATATCTTCGAGGCTATTTGTATGATTATATCATATAAATATAAGTCCTAATTGATTAAAATTCGCAAGATCAAAATATTAAATAAATATTAGGACTTTCCTAAATCCAAGCCAAACAATAGGAATTACCGAAGTTCGCTTCGAATCTGTGATTTCTCCTACCTTTCTTCCTTTGAATTCCCAAAACGAAATGTTCCAAATTTGATCCATTCCCTATTGAAATTCCAAAATTCAATCCTTTGAAAACTTAAACTTTGAAATTCTTGAGAGCAGAATTATTGATTATTATCGAGAGTTTTCTTAGGTGATTC
This sequence comes from Papilionanthe hookeriana x Papilionanthe teres, assembly GCA_022702705.1. NCBI lineage: Eukaryota > Viridiplantae > Streptophyta > Magnoliopsida > Asparagales > Orchidaceae > Papilionanthe > Papilionanthe hookeriana x Papilionanthe teres. The sequence continues at coordinate 166,589,018 of CM040423.1, read as the reverse complement.
CCGTCACTTAAGATGTAATTAACTATAGGGGCTTGCCCTTATAGGGAATTTTAAAGAACCTGTGTAATATAAACCCCGTTTAATGCTTTCATATTAAGCAGGGGAATTTGTCGGCTTATAAAATTGGTTCGCAGACCAAACGGATGTCACAAACCTTTCTAGTTTATCTAACCGAGCCCCATTATTAAGCAGTGTGTCTATTCTTCGGGATAGATACACGGTTTGTGATGCGGTGCTCGTTTATGTGAACTGTTTGGGATGTGAAATCAGTTTGACTTCATTTCTTAAAATTTTCAAACTTAAAATTATTTTTTTAAAAAAAATCAAATACTACTTTTCAAATTATTTATTTAAATTAAATTAAAATTTCGCTGACAATTTCTGGCGACTCCGCTGGGGAAGATTCCTCTCTCCATTATAATCAGATAATTTTGCTTTCAAAAATCGGTAGTGCATCCATGTCCCTAATGAATCAAACTACCCTTCTTTCCGTTGGAGTACTATGTTCATTTCTACCTTAAACAAGTATAGCCAACATTCTCTCGGATTTAGGAGCCACTGTTTAGACACCCCTAAACAGAGAGGTTCCGAGATCCTTTTACCTCATTTCTGAGGTGGGGTGGACCCCCAATAGGTGTTAGTTTAGGAGCGATCCTTCGAGTCGAGAAGTCTTGCATAAGACTTTCTTTTCCTTTTCAACTCTGAATCGGATTCCTTACCTTCTCTACACCTTTGAACATTCCGTTCTAAATAAACAAACCCTCCAATGAATGACTCTTTTAACAAATAACTCCTCCTTATAAATACATGAACAAGAATTTGTTCGGACTCTTTTCGATTCCTTTATTTTCGTCCTAATGAGAAGAAGCATAACTTGGGACTGACAATCAGGATCTACCCTGCAGAAATGGAAGCCCCAAAGCTGATTTTCTCCATCACCAATGGACTCGACTTCGCCGTTTACAAGGATGAGCCGCCCGACAATGGGATCATCCGGATTGGACAAGGATTCGAGAACACAAATGTCAAGATCACCGACGTTTCCCTTTTCGCGCCGACGAACAAAGTATCCGAAACCGAGAAGCCGTTGCTCGAGTTCAACCTCAGGTCAACTCGAGAGTTTCCTCCCCCGCAAAAGATTCCAACCGAGAGGAGTACCGTTGTCCACGAAGGACCGTTCTTGCTACCCCCACCGGTCTAGATGTCTCCGCACCTACCCGGCTTCCGCCAAATTAAAGGGGAAGGAAATCCGTAACTATGGCGAACTCTCGCTACCATGGAGGGTACGGACTTTCTCGCGAGACCTTCGTTTTGAAATCGGGTCCAGCTCAAGAATTCCATCACTAACACGGACCCAAAGAAGGAACGAAGCGGGAAGATTGCGCGGAAGGCCGTAGCCGCCGAAGTTGCTTTCCGGAGGAGATCCCGTAAATCCCTGAGTACACACCCCTACCTGAATACATACCATTGCCTGAAGATACACCCTTTTTGGAAGGAAGTAAATTCCACTCCCTTTCCGCCGCGGCTGACGAGGAAAATGTCCGCAGGATTGTTTCTACATTACCTCGACCAGCGTACTACGACGACAGCAGAAAGAAAAGGGCTAGGATCACGCCATTTTCCCGACTACAGACTGTGATCGAGAAGCTAGAAAAGAAAGAGAAATGCCCCGTATCAGAGATTCTAAGAAGGATAGGGCGAGTGCCAGTCAAATCCTGTCTTGGGCCACGAGTAGAACCTGCCATCGTTACAGAAAAGCCAAATAAAAAGATGAAGGCTAGTCCGCCTATCATTGTTTCGTGGTCGCAGATTAGGGAGGATACCACCTTCCAAAGCATTTGGCCGACGTGACCATCCGGTCCTGGACCTTCCGTCGCTAGAAGGATGGTATGGCGTCCCACTACTGGACAACTAAGATTGAAACAATAGCCCGAGAAGGAAAGTCTCGTCAGGAGACTTGAATCTGAAGAAAGCGCCACTGCAGTAAAGGGGACTCGTGAGAAGGGAACCCGGCAGCTATCACACGACAACTGCGAGGATGGATAGAAAAGACCGCTAGAGGACGCTATGGAAAAGTTGAGGACTGATATTCGACGACTAGCAAAAGAAAGAGAAGAGAAATTCGGAGATGAGATTGATTCATCGGAATTCATGGACGATGAGTATGCAGAAATCAACATGGTCGAAACACGAGCTTCGTCAGCTTCACAAGGTGCTCCTGCAGCCTTAGAAAGAGAGGAGCAGGAAGTGATGAGAAGGAAACTTCAAGAGAAAGACGATACGATCGCCCAAATGGCGAAAAGAATGGAAGAGATGGCTGTAGACCTAGCCACTCTCCAGAGTCAAGTGCAACCCCAAAGAGAGACACCCCGCAGGTCATTCACATCGTGGACGGAGGAAAGGAGATTACATCCGTCAACGGGGATGATTAGCTAAAGAAAGATACAACACAAAGTATGATTCCAGAAAAAGATATCAAGAGCTTGGTGGAACAGCAGGTGCGTGAAGCCTTAGCACAATCAAAGAGCGGGACATCCATTCAGACGGGTAGACCTTACCCGGAAGAATTCAACGCTGTCCAGTACCCAAAAGGCTTCGTACCACCTCTCTTCAAGACCTTTGATGGAACCGGGAACCCCCGACAGCATGTTACACACTTTTGTGCCAGTTGTTGCAATGTCGGCGGGAGCGATGCATTACTCTTCCGACGCTTCGTCGCCAGCTCGTCGGGGATCGCCTTTGATTGGTATGCGATTACTAAATGGTTCAGTGAAGGCCTTCTCGTAACTAGAAAACCTCTTCATCAAGCGATTTGCCGGAGCTCAGTACCACATCATTATAGGTGATTTAGTGGTAGAGAAGCAGAAGCCGAATGAAACTTTGGTGGATTACATACTTCGATGGAGGAACCTAAGTATGAAGTATGAACCACAATTACAAGAACAACATGCAATCGGCATCTTACTTAAAAGCATTCACGACTCGATAGCACTTCTCCTCAAAGGATTCACCATTAAGACTTTCGAGAAGTTGTTAAGCAAGGCCGAAAGCTTGCAAGAGGAGGCGAAGGAATTAAGTTTCGCCGACAAGATAGACAAGAAAAAGCTTGTGAAGACTTTTGTAAAGAAATCCGGGATCGTTGCAGTAGTCGACAAAGGCAAGCAACCGATACAAATATCGTCAGAACGGCCACAGCAACCTCAACAGAATTACCAGCAACCTCGACCCAGCTATCAGTCATCTCCACAAGATGAACAACCGCCTCGTCCGCAACGTACATTAAGGGAGTTTCCGAGCAGGTGGAATATCCATTCAAAAATGAGGCAAGATCAAAAATGTTCCGTAGTCCGATGAAGACTCCGCATTTCCAGTCGCCGAGCCTAAGAGACCGAAGAAGTTAACAAGAAAGGTGATCCCAACTTTTGCCCTTACCACCGGATGCTTGAGCACAAGATAGAAGATTGCATTACCTTCAAAAGTTGGCTCAATGACAACCTTCGGAAAGAGAATATAACAATCCCGAAGGAATACATGAAGGAACCCCAGAAAGGAGGTTCCGTCAATGTTGTCTCGACTGATCTCATCGTTCCGATAGATCCCTATACAACTGACGATGGGTGGACTACCGCTTGGATGAGGTCTTCAAAAAAGATTTTAGACGGCATCCAAACCGCTTCGGTGCGAGCTTCAACGCAGAGTGCGAAACCCGTCAAGTCGGCACTATCACTTGCGATAGAAGAACCACCTCAACAGGAGACGATTGAAGAGAAGAAGAAAATCGACGAAGAAGAGAAGACCGAGACTCCTAAGGCTAGACTAGGGGCTGCTTATCCTAGGATAGTTGTTTCGGATTCGGGGGAGAAATCCCTCTAACCTCTGACTCTGTATGATTATTTGCTCACTCCTGTGGGATCTTATAACGATTACGTAACTAGTGACAATCCGGACATCGATTTCGATACCAATGACAATTCTCAAATCATACACAATCTCGACGATCACGATGACAAAGAAGACATCCATCAAGGAGGTTACGAGAGCTCAACAAGCAACGAATCTATCTGCGAGTTTCGGGGAGCTCCAGTCACAATAGAGTTAGAGCCTTCAGACTCTGAAGCTAATCAAGAAGAACCTATCATTCCGATTCAGGAAGAAACACCAGCAAACTCAACACTAGATTCAGAAGAAATTACAGAAGTTAACTTAAGAAGTGGAAGAGTTCTACCTCCGAGAATGGGTCCAAAGGACAAAGGAAAGCTGGTGGTTGTTCAAGAAAACCAACCCCGACGAAGAAATACCCATTCGAGAAGAAGCCGAGACACATGAAAATAAAGTGGACTATAACGTGCTAGCCCATCTTAGGAAGCTACCGGCCAAACTGAGCATCTACGACGCTCTCATCTTATCAAAGGAGATGAGAGAAGCTCTGATCAAGGCCTTACTTGATCCGTAAATTTGCTTAGCTCAAATGGCCGGAGATTCCTTAGATGATGTTTGCTCGTTAAAGGAACAACGAGGTGTTACCTTCACGGACAATGACCTTCTACTTGGGACGACAGACCACAACCGACCGTTGTACATTTCGGCTACAATCGGGAAGTTTACACTCTCCGCAGTATTGGTGGATCCAGGAGCATCAATCAATATAATGAGTCTTCGAACACTAGCATATTTGGAAACCGATGCTCGTGAGCTCGAAGCCGACAAAATGTTATTAAGAGGATTCAACCGTAAAGGAGAAAGAGCCCTCGGATCAATAACGCCACTAATGAAGACCGGTGACTTAGCAAAGACGACCGCAAAATTTCACATAATTGATTCGAAACGTCGTTCAACGCTCTACAGGGCCGACCATGGATACATGAAAACAAGATGGTACCATCATCTCTACATCAGTGCATCAAATACTACGATGGAGGGGAACAGTGCATCAAAGGTGACTTACAACCATTCTCCGTACATGAAATTGGAATCCATGAAGATGCAACTTATTATGCACCTCCGAAGAAAACAATCTTCTCCAGAGATACCATAACAAATGAAGCAAAGAAAGTTCGGGACAACGAAGAACTCGAGGTTCTAGTCCAACAGCTCACTCACCACTCCCTTTCGGCGAGATGGTGAAGGTTTCTCCACAACTCGCATCCGAGGTCGAGGCCGGGGACGAGGTCGTGGCGTAGACGCTAGGACGATTGGACGGATGAAACCGACCATCAATGTTGATTGGGAAGATAGTTCTGAAGAAGAAAAAGAAATCAAATAAGAAGCAGCGACAATAAGTCGGAAGAAGCCGCAATTCAAAATCTCTCTCGAAGATGAGAAGAACGAAGAATACAAATCAATGTACGAAAAGATTAACCACTATGTACATACTATGACCCTGACCCCGATTCATTCTAATAAGATCGAGGGTATGGTGGTCAAAGAGGTACGTAGCAGCGGTGCAAGGCCAATCAAATTCTATCGTGGTGCTCCTTCCTCCAAAACCGAAAATAATGTACAATTCGAAGATGTCACTTCATCGAATTAATGGAATTACCTTTTGAGTGGTACTCTCCCCGTGTTCAAAATTTAATTCAGCTGTGGTTTCTTACCTCGATAATGGACAAAAGGTCAATCACAACATTTTGAAAAATTATGGAATAACTCGGTCGTCCACCCAATTCAAAGCATGGACTCGGATTCAAGCAAAGTAGGATCGACTTGACGATACCGAATTTTGCTTGGTTGTCACTTGCGAATCTAATGAAAACTGCATGGAAACTATAGAAGAATTTGAAGATTTACAAATTGGAGATGCTCCACCAGAGTTCGAAGAAGAAATTAAATCTACAATAGATGAGTTAACGGAAGTTAACTTAGGTACTAGCGAAGAGCTTAGACCTACCTTTGTTAGCTCCTTACTCAATAAAGAAGACTCCAAAGAAATAATCAAGTTATTAATGGAATTTAAAGACTGTTTTGCTTGGAACTACGATGAGATGCCGTGATTAGCTCCGCAGGTCGCAGTCCATAAGCTAGGAGTGGATCCTACTTCGTCCCGACCAAACAAGGTCCCGGAAGAATGCGTCTAGAAATTGAACAACAAGTCATAGCGGAAGTTAAAAAGCTAATAGACGCTAAATTTGTCCGTGAAGAACAATACCCGACTTGGTTAGCTCAATGTGGTACCAATCGAAAGAAGAATGGTCGATCGAATTTGTGTGGATTTCGCAGATTTAAACAAGGCATGTCCAAAAGATGAATTCCCTTTACCGATCCCGAATTAATGATCGACATCGCTTCGACACATGAAATATTTTCATTCATGGATGGATCTTCGGGATACAACCGGATAAAAATGGCTCCAGAAGAAGAAAAGCTTACAAGCATTCGAACGCCGATCGGAGTATATTGCTACACAAGGTGATGCCATTCGGACTCGAAGAACGCAGGAGCAACCTACCGCAGAGCGATGACAAGAATTTTTGATGATCTCATCCACAATCAAGTCGAATGCTACGTGGACGATGTGGTCATCAAAAGCAAAGTAAAGGACAACCACTTGTATGATTCGAGAATTGTTTTCGAACGATTAAGGCAATTTAACCTTAAGATGAGTCCCTTAAAATGCGCCTTCGGCGTCACCTCCGGGAAATTCTTAGGATTCGTTGTCCGACCTCGTGGAATTGAAATCGACCCGGAAAAGATTAAAGCTATCTTAGAAATGCCGCCTCCCAAAACCTTAAAACAACTACGGTCTTTTCAAGGGAAGTTGGCATATCTTCGACGCTTTATCTCAAACTTGTCAGGTAGGTGTCAGCCTTTCTCGGCACTAGTTAAAAAGGATGCCAAATTTATTTGGGAAGAGAAATGCCAGAGGGCCTTCGAAGACATTAAGCAATATTTAATGACACCTCCTGTCTTAGCAGCCCCGGCCTCGTGTAGACCGCCGATACTTTATACCGCGGCTTTAGACGACTCTCTCGGAGCCCCGTTAGCCTGTGTCAATGATGAGGGTAAAGAAAATGCTCTTTACTACCTAAGCCGTCGTTTACTTCCGACGGAAATAAGGTATCCCGCAATCGAAAAGCATTGTTTGGCCCCGATCTTCACCGCTCAAAAGCTCGAGCACTACATGCTTTCTCATAAGGTCAACCTGATCTCGAAATTTAATCCATTGCAATACTTGATGACTCGTCCAACGCTTTCCGGCAGACTTTCCAGATGGTCGATGATATTATTGCAATTCGATATAACTTTTGTGCCTCTTTGTGCCGTAAAGGGACAAGTCTTAGCAGACTTCCTCGCAAAGACACCCTTTGCGAGCGTAATCTCCTCTCAATGACTATCTCGCCGGATGAACAAATAATGAGCCTAGAAGACCCAGATGATCGACGTTGGGAATTATATTTCGATGGAGCATCTTCAGCACACAAAGACGAAGAATCGCAAGTGATAGTACCCGGTAAGGCAGGAATTGGGCTAATCTTTATAACACCAGAGCGGGGGATGTTAAGATACTCCTACCACTTGACAGAGCCGTGTACAAATATTGAAGCAGAATACGAAGCCCTAATAACAGGACTAGAATTAGCTATTCAAATGGGGATAACAGACATCGACATCTACGGTGATTCACAGTTAATCATTCAACAGATCGCCGGACAGTACAGAATTTTAAAACCAAAACTCAAGCAATACTTCCAGTATGCTATACAATTGTTGGAACAAATTCCGAATGTGACAATCTACAAAATTCCCAGAAAAGAAAATGCTTTAGCAGATGCGTTAGCTCGCCTTGCAAAAGAATTTGCCTGTCTGCAAGGTGAGTCGATAAAAGTGTCAATTCACGGACGTCGGGTCCTATCGCGACTCGACACGTACACAATACATAAATCGAAAAAGAAGAAAAATCGGCTCCAAAGAAGTGACGTAAAACACGGAAGATTGGCGACGACCATTAATGACTACCCGCAAACAGGAAAACTACCGGACGATAGGTCGCTAGCCCATCAGATCAAGAAAAGAACTCTGTCCTACGCATTAAAAAACAACACCTTGTACAGAAGGTCTTTCGATCAAATGTGGCTAAGATGCCTAAGTGGGTCCGAGGCCCGTGAAATTATTAAAGAGGTGCATTTAGGACTCTGTGGCGCTCACCAGTCGGGTCCAAAGATGAAAATGAAAATTAAAAGACTAGGGTACTATTGGCCCTTGATGATGACCGACTGCATGAAAATCGCCAAGAGCTGTCACCAATGCCAAGTACACAGACTGGTTCTACACCAACCTCCAAATGTGTTACATCCGATAATTGCGTCATGGCCATTTGAATGTTGGGGCACGGATATAGTGGGTCCAATAGAACCACCATCTTCAAAAGGACATCGCTTCATTCTTGCAGCTACGGATTACTTTTCCAAGTGGGCAGAGGCAGTTCCACTTAGAGAAGTGAAAGCACACCACGTGCTACGCTTTTCAAGAACCAAGTTGTCTACGGCTTCGGAGTGCCGCGCAGATCATCTCGTATAATGGGTCGGCATTCGAAGCACGCAAATCAATAATTTTGTCAGGAGACACGGAATCGACTGGCGATATTCAACAATTTACTACCCAAGAGCAAACGGCCTGGCTAAGGCTTTTAATAAAACTCTTGTTCAAATCTTAAAGAAAACCTTGGATGATAAAAAGATAAATTGGCACGAGAAGTTATTAGAAGCCTTATGGGCCTACCGGACAACCTTCAGAACTCCTACTCAAGCTACACCTTACGCTCTGGTGTATGGGTCTGAGGCAGTATTACCTTTAGAGGTTCGACTTCCTTCACTCGAATTGCGATTGCAAATAAGATCACGACGAAGAGAATGCCAAATTACGACTAGAATAATTAGAAAGCCCGGAAGGGAAAAGACTTTCAGCGTGACGAGAATTTAGAATTATATCAAGCTAAGATGTTTCAAGCCCATGACAGACTGGTCCGCCCGAGAACCTTCAAAGTTGGTGACTTAGTTCTCGTTCTCAAAAGACCTATCCTTGCACACCGCAAGATAGGAAGAAAATTTGAACCCACTTGGGAAGGGCCGTTCATGGTTGAGGCAGTCTACTCGGGAGGCTCCTACCAGCTGGTGAATTGCCAGGGACAACGACATATGCTTCCGATCAACAGACGATACTTGAAAAAGTATTACGCTACCTGATGTTTTGAAGGAATGAATTCTTCATCCTTAGAAGCACGGGCGAAGTAATTACTTATGACTGGGTCCGAACCCAAAAATAATAAAAAATGTGCTAAGATAAATAAAATCATGATAATAAAGTTTTCCTTGTTTTCTTTTCCAAATCAAAATCTCTTTCCCGATCTTATCCCACTTCATTCCCGTTAAATTAAAAAAAGAAATAAAAAAAATGTCTTTAATAAACATTTTTTTAATGTTCTTGTTCTTAAGTACGCCCCCCGATCCTTTTCCTTGTCTTTTCGCGAGGAAATGTCGAACGGGCGGTTGGTCCCGAACTTTAGAAATGGCGTAAGCCTTGCACTCGATGAAAAGAGGGTGAAAGATGGAGCGATAATCGAGATTGACTCGGACTTCGCACCAGCGAGCCTACGATACGAGGAAAGTGACCGGATCCCGGTTGACCGAGAGGAACTGCCCGGGCAGACAGTGATGAAAGTGGGTGGCCCAAGCCACCAATCCAGCAACAAGAAAAGAAAAACAAACACTAAAGAAGACAAGAAAATCAAGTCTGTAGTCGCTACAGCAGAGGGCAGGCTTGTCAGCGCCGTGCCCAAAGAGATTCAGGAAGTTCGAAGAGCTACTCTCACAGCAACGCAACGAAGAAATAAGAATCGCCGTATCCGCAAGATGTTAACCAAACTAGCAGCGGACCAGCGTGACGAGGCAGTTGCCACTGCCAGTACATATACCTCAAGGACGCCAGTTCACCAGGTACCGGAAGAAAGAAGGCCAGCTCCTAGGATAATAGAAAAAACCAGGGAAATCTCACGGAGATCAGAAGAAAGAAGGCTACCACGCCACCAGATAGAACCATCAGTAATGCATGACCTTGTTGCAGAAGCAACCCCGGAGAATGTCCCGACGGACATCATCCCCGAGGAGCCGAGGTATGCAGGAGAACGTGAAGGGATTGAGCCGTATATCCCACAATACGTCACTGTGCCTCGCCATTTGCGGATTATTCCGAATACAAGCCGGAAAGAATGCGGAATGTCGAAAAGAAAACTTTTGAATACTTCGAGAGAATCAGGCAGAAGGATCAATATACTAGAAGGCCTCGAGCTACATACAGACGTATTCTCAGAATATGAACAACAACAAATCGTGGATTGCATCCGGGATTTGAAAAGAATGGGTCGAGCAGGCCGCCTAAGGGAAAATACCTACTCAGAACCCCGGAGATGGATGCCAGGGAAAGGAAGAATTACAATACAATGTGGATGCTGTTATAACTTTGCGGAAGATAGGAAGGGAAACCCTCCGGAATACTCCGTCATGGCCAAGTGGATCCAATGCCATTAGTCATCAAGAGAATGGTAAAGAGATTGATAACATGGAGGGTACTCGCCGTAGATTACATACCCAATAGCCGCATTATTAACATCTACAAGCGAGGTGACCGCATACCCCCGCACATAGATCACCACTACTTTGTCGACCCTTCGCACGGCCTCTTTCCCGAACGAGTGTAACATCATGTTCGGATCCGACCTCCGGATAGCCGGCCCGGGTGAGTTTCGAGGGCCGCAAAGATACCTTTACCGGTAGGTTCCGTCATGATACCGAAGGGCAACGGAGCGGATATCGCTAAACATTGCATACTAGGAGTACCAGTGAAGCGGATCTCGCTTACTTTCGGGAGGATGGACGACAGGAAGACACCTCACCATTTCCAGACGTACCCGGAGCTAGAGAGCCTCCGGCCTTACGAGCCGCGAGCTACATGGAAAATATCACACCTCCAATGTACATCCATACGACATCCTTGCCAAGGATGGCTTGGAAGGTGATGTTATCGACCATGTACCCCACTATTCGTACATGGATTTTTGACGGATGCTTCTTTGGATGGATCGACAAAGATCATACATAGTCCGTTTTGAGTCTACATGGATTGTATGAGATGTATTTCAGATTGAGTTGTATGATGTATCTTCAACATGATTGGAATGAAAGTGACCATGTCACATTTTTGGCCTTCACCTCTTTTGTGCAAATTGACTGGGAAACGCCATTAGAGTTAAATGAACATCGAACAAAGAACAGAAAAGAAATAAAAAAAAGAGAATAAAAGAAAAGACTTTCCTTAAAAATCTAAAAAATGATGAACAACAAATTCACATGAACATTAAATAAACGATAAAATAAATTCGAACCGTTAAAGACAAACAAAATGAACATAAATTTCAAATCAAATTTAAATCAAATTTCAAATTCAATCCTTCCAAATCTCAAACCAAATTTCAAATCAAATCTCAATCAAATTTCAAATTCAATCTTTCCAAATTTCAAATCCAATATCAATCAAATTCAAACTCAACCATCCAAATCTGAAATCCAATATGTTCTATTCTCTCCCTTGTCTGGGATGGAAGCGGTTGATTCCATTGACACAGATCGAATCTGATGGCGAGGAATTATATCCAATCCAAATCAGTGACTTCCGATAAACTCTTTTGAACGGGGTATGTAACATCTACATATTCCCTCCTAATCCATTTCCTTCCATGAAAGTGTTTTACAACTTTCATGAAATTCTCGAAACACCAAAATTCCAAACTCATTTCAAATCAACATTACAAATCTTTGCAAAGTCAATGACTATTCAAAATCAAACTTTTGGGGTTGAGGATTTTACATCCGAGACTGCATTGCTTTAGGATTCTTTCCCTATCGCAATGAAATACATCAAAATCAAACTTTTGGGGTTGAGGATTTTACATCCGAGACTGCATTGCTTTAGGATTCTTTCCCTATCGCAATGAAATACATCGAAATTAAATATTTGGGGTTGAGGATTTTACATCCGAGACTGCATTGCCTTAGGATCCTTTCCCTATCGCAATGAAATACACCGAAATTAAACTTTTGGGGTTGAGGATCTTACATCCGAGATTGCATTACTTTAGGATTCTTTCCCTATCGCAATGAAATACATCGAAATTAAACTTTTGGGTTGAGGATTTTACATCCGAGACTGCATTGCTTTAGGATCCTTTCCCTATCGCAATGAAATACATCGAAATTAAACTTTTGGAGTTGAGGATTTTACATCCGAGACTACATTGCTTTAGGATCCTTTCCCTATCGCAATGAAATACATCAAAATTAATCTTTTGGGGTTGAGGATTTTACATCCGAGACTGCATTGCTTTAGGATCCTTTCCATATCGCAATGAAATACATCAAAATTAAACTTTTGGGGTCGAGGATTTTACATCCGAGACTGCATTGCTTTAGGATTCTTTCCCTATCGCAATGAAATACATCAAAATTAAACTTTTGGGGTTGAGGATTTTACATCCGAGACTGCATTGCTTTAGGATCCTTTCCCTATCGCAATGAAATACATCAAAATTAAACTTTTGGGGTTGAGGATTTTACATCCGAAACCGCATCGCTTTAGGATTCTTTCCCTATTGCAATGAAATACATCAAAACCAAATTCTTGGGGTCGAGGATTTTACATCCGAAACCGCATTGCTTTAGGATTCTTTCCCTATTGCAATGAAATACATCAAAACCAAATTCTTGGGGTCGAGGATTTTACATCCGAGACCGCATCGCTTTAGGATTCTTTCCCTATTGCGATGAAGTACATCAAGATCAAACTCTCGAGGTTAAGGATTTTACATCCAATACCGAATTGCTCTGAGATCTCTCCTCATTGTAATGATTCAATCCAATCAATTCAATTTTCTTTTGAGGTTGAAGATGTTACATCTAAAACCATAAAATTCCAATTTTCACTTCCAAGCTCGTATCCCTTCAAATTAATTTTGGCAAAACATCAATCTAAATTGAAACTCAAACTAAAATCTAAGCTCACACATCAAAACTTAAATTGAAACAAAATAAAATCTAAATCGAAATTCCCCGCATCATGTGATTTGGGATTCACCTCCTTTTCCTTTCCCGCCGAGAGTTCGAGAATCTCCGGCCTCGTAGATATACTTAACACTCCCCACGTGGAGACTCTTCTACTTCGTCCTAAGTTTGTCACTTGGACATCCGTGTTGGTTTTGTTGATCTTTTCGGTCAACGCCAATACGCGCGGTGTGCTTGGTTAGCACACCACACCTATCAGGGTCCATTTGTCGACCTCATTTTCGATGAGGTCTTCTCTTCTTTTTTTAGTACTTAGGATCTAGCCTTCAGCTTTTCCTTTCGATCGTCTTAGAGGAATAGAATTGGGACCCACCACCTAGAATTTCAAACCACTTCTTAACTCCCTGCAAACTCTACAAACTTGACTGTAGACCCCTAATCTCCTAGAGGGTTCAAATTAAATGTGGAAGTTTAAAGGATGAGTTCCTATAGGACTCTTTGGCCTTAGGACTGCCCTGGGTGGCCTGGTCTGGTGAAGGGCTCATTTACACACACACTACATTTATACACTACACTTTCACACACCTATACTCAGCTTGACCTCCTGACTCATGCAGGTGATTCACATGGATGGTCCTTAACCCCTAAGCCCTTGGCTAAGAGGGTTAGGAACAACATATCGGATGCCTCAAATGAGTCCCTTCATGGCTCATGTGGGCTTGATATGGCTTCATGGCTCAACCAAAATGATTTTATTCCACTTACATTCACCTAATCTTCAATTTTCCAAATTTTCAATTTTTGACCCCCGGACCCTACACCCGCTAAATTCTACCCAAAACCCTTGAAATTACCCAAATTTTTGCAAAATTTCCAAATCACCAAAAATTCCTCAAACCCAGTCCCAAACATTTCCAAATCACTCAAATTGATCATCCATACCCAAAAATACCAAAAATTCCAAAAATACCCCCCAATACCCTCCAAATACCCAAAATACCTCTCTTGACCCAAAAATCCAAAAATTCAAAAAATTCCCAGAAAATTCCAGAAAATCCCAAATATTCGCAGTTTTATTTTGTTCAACTACACCTTGGGCCAATTTTGTCAATTTACCCTACTTTTGTCAAAACTCCCAATTTGACCCATTTTAACCCTAAGTGAACCCAATGCAAACCAAACCTACCCACTTGACCCAAATTCTGGTCCAATTCAATTATAAACTTCAATTCAACATTCCCAACACCAATATAGACCAAATCCAAGTCCAATTTGATTGACATTTGGATCCAATTTCACTTTTGGCCATAAAGCCCAATTTGGACCCATGACCCAAACCTAACCCAAACTCACCCAATTCAACTCCAATTAACCCCAAATCTTTTCCAAATCTTCCTTAACATTCCCACAAACAAAACACTAACATGATTTGCCCAACATTTAGACCCAAACCCCACTCAAATTCAACCCAAAGCTAAAAGGCCCAATTTTGACCTAAACCCAAACCTAACCCAAATGAGCCCAAACCCCAAAATCAAAGCCCAACCAAAGTCAAAACCTCTTTGAAACACTCCCATAAACATTTCCCAACATTAGTTTTACATCAATTTCAACCTTAGCCCAACATTGGCCCAAGTTAGCCCAATTTGACCTATATAGGACCATTCACCAAAGAAGCCCAAATTCAACCCAATTCAAACCCAAATCACTCCCAATTTGCTCCAAGTCACTCATGACACATATATGAGCTAAACCCAACAATTATTTGGCCCAAGCCTTTGCCAAAATTTCATCCTAAAATCCATTTTAAAATCCAAAAGCCTACTTCCCTAAACCATTTTAAAAGCTCATTTCCACCAAATACAAAAGCCCAAAATTGGCCCTAAAGCCCACATGGCAATTTCTTTTCATCATACCTTTAATTGATATCACCCCTAAGTTTCAAAATCATCATTAAACCATTCCAAATCAAGCTTCATAAAAATTCCCATCTAATTACCAAAAATTTCTAAAATCCATTTTCATGAAATTGACCAAGCTTTTCCCCAAGCCAAAGACAATCCATGCAAGCCATGGACAAGCCACATGAAGCCATGGAAGGTTTGACATGTGATCAAGCCATTAATGGCAAAAGGAGGAGCCTCTTTTAAGCCCCCTTAAAAAGGTTTTAACCCTTTTTATGCTTCACCTTAATCCATGATTAATCAAAATATTCATGGATGGTGACTTCTCCACCCTTTCCTAGCTGATCCATCTGATCCTCTCTCAGCCCAAATCAGCCATGGGGAGGTGAACCAAGCCCAAAAGGTGGGTTGACCCATTTGGACCCAAAATGAGCTTCTCCCCCATTCCATTTCAATCCAAGCTCTTTACACATGGCATTGGCCAATTGCCTACACAAAACCCCACTCCGACCCACCCGAACTTGAGGGTGACCATTGCCTGCCGGCCAGCCACCTGGATCGCCGGAAAACACCATGGCCGAGACCTAGGGAGGAGCCAAAAATTTCAATTCTCCCTTGCTGACTTGTCTCAACCCAAATGGACAGCATAGCTCTTCTTCTCTTGCCAAGAGCAGCTGATCCCATGCCCTAACTCTCCCTGGGAGACCCTCCACCCTCTCTTATTTAAACACCACCCCCTCTCGGCCATGAGAGGTGCTGAACCAGACCTTACTGAAACCCTGCCAAAATTGTTCCAGAACACTCTCCATACTTAGAGCGAGCTTGATCCCAGGTGACAATTTGCCCTAATCCCCACCAACGGAGCCCAATTTCTCACCAAAATTCCACCCAAAACCAGGACACTTCTCCACAGATGGATCAATCCTCAAATTGATTGGTCCTACACCTTCACCGCACCAAGGGAAGGAGTCCACCAAAGAAAGCCCCTCTCCAGAGCCACCCAGCTGCTCTAGGCCTCCAAGCTTTGTGATCGGCTGTGGTCGAAATCATTCCTAGGCGATTCACCAGACCAGGAGACTTCATCTGGAGCTTGCTGGGATCCAATCGAAGGTGACACAACCCTCAGATTGAAGCCACACTTCTCTGAGCAAAGGTATGATCTAATTCTTCATCCAGAGCTTCTGGAGATTCTCTATTTCAAATGCCTTAATTTCAATGCATGATCACCGTATAGATGTATTCGTCTCTTCAAGACTAATCCATAGAGCATAAGAACAAGAAAATCCATTGAGTATTGAGTGAGATATTAGGGATTTAGTGTGGAAGGCTCTCGGGTGAGGACGCCTGGGGACGATGAACGGATATCGTTCATTTAATACACGAGCGGACGGACGGCCAGGATCGCGTCGGATCAGGAGATGGAACGGCACAGCGGGGCCCCGGAGCTCTAAGTCAGATGGCGGCGTCGAACCAGAACGCGCCGCGTGGCCTTTCGGAGCTGCCGAGGTTGACGCGGCGCCGCGTGGATATATAGAAAATTAGGGTATTTTTTATTTATTTAATTCCCCTAAACTTCAAAAATCCATAACTTCGTGTAGGAAAATCGAAAAATAAAATAAAAATACCCTCTTGCTCGCTGAACAGCAGAGAATAATGTGGAAAAGAAATTATTTAATTTCATCAAGTATTTTATTTTTAATGATTTATTTCCTTCTGCATTGTTTTAATTCTCCATGCATATAGGAAATTTACCATGGCATCGTACCATAGGGCTTTTGAAGCCTCCGAATTTGGGAACATTCCCTGAATTTTCCAAAGTCAGAGGTCATCCCTATGAGAAGTTATTGATTTTTCAAATTCATATTGCTGTTTTAAGTATTTTAATTCCAATAATTAGCATGTTGTGAAATAAATTCTAGGAAAATTTGGTGATGTCTCTTATGACCAGAGGACCCTAGGAAAAATAGGTTTTGGATTAATTTATTTAAAATAACCCTAATTGGCTTAAACACCCAAAATAGGTCTCTAATTAATTAGAGCTAATTATACATCAAATTGACTTAAAATCAATTCTCCACTGACCTTTAGGATCAGAGGAACCCACCATAAAAATTTGAAGTCAATTGGACTTGGTTAGCCCTACTAAATGGGTTGATTAAGCCATTTAGCCAATTTAAACTTTAAAAATTCATAACTTTCAAAATACTTTTCAAAAATTCACCAAATTGGTTTTGGAGCTTCTCTAATATCAGGGGAATTTAAGAAAATTAAAATTTCAATTTTCTAAAAAAGTTGATTTTTTGGTATTATTTTAATATTTTAATAATTAAAAAATAATAAAAATCACAAAAATAATAAAATTCACCAAAATGTCACATTTTGAATTTTAATCACTGAGGAACAAACCCCATATTTTTCTTAGTTCTATTTAATGAGATATTAAATTTTAAAGCCCTAGGGTAATTTTAAAATTAAAAAAAATGTATTTTCTAGCATTTTCACTAAAATAATTATAATAAATCAAAGAAAAATCAGAAAATTGCAAAAATTGATTCTCTGATTTCCTTGATATCAGAGAGATTTTTGAAAAATATAAATTTCATTTTTCAACCTTTATTTTATTTTTTAAATTAATTAATGCTCCAAAACTTAAAATAATTATAATAAAAATAATATAACTTAAAAAATCACCAAAATTGGTCCAAGTGGTCCTCTGGTCATTAGGAATGTTCCATAATTTTCATAAGGATAGAAACTTTCCCTTGGTCATGTTCATTCAAGCTCAATTTAGTGAGTTATGAAATTATTAAGCTTCGAAGGCAAAATGGTAATTAAAATTTTAACCCTTAATTAAAACTTTAGGTTTAATAAAATTAACAAATAAAATATTTGATCTTAATCTGATTTGGATGATTGAAATTTAAATAATTAAAGGGTAGAAACCTATTAAATAATTTGAAGATAATTAAAATAAACCTTAATTAAATAATTGATTAAATTTGGAAGAATAATAAAATTGGAATTATTAAAATAGGGATATTATAAGGAAGAGATTTATTCTTTAATTTAAAAATCCCTAAATTAATCATCTCAATAATATTTAATTCTTAATCAAAATGATAATTCAAACTTAAGTTTTAAAATGTTAAAGGACTTAATCATTAAATTAAATTTTAAAAAAAGTTAAATTATTAAACTCTTTTTAAATTTTCAATTAAATTAAAATTAAAAAAAATTAAATTAAATTAAAGATTAAATTAAATTAAATCAAACAAATTAAGTAAATTAAATTAAATTAAACTAAATTAAATTAAAAAAATGTTAAATTAAATTAAATTAAATTAAATTAAAACATATTAAATTAAATTAAATTAAATTAAATTAAAATTAAATCAAATTAAATTAAATTAAAGGAAATTAAATTAAATTAAATTAATTAATAGAATCAAGTTAAAATTAGAATCAAGTTAAATTGAATCAAATTGAAATTAAACTAAATTAAATTAAATTAAAGTTAAATTAAATTGAATTAAATAACATCACCTAAGACATAAAGAAGTTAAATATAAAGCAACTTGAACACTATTCCAAATTTAAGCCCTTTAATTGAAGTTAAACTAAATCACAAATCATTGGAACACCAATTTGCCCTCGAAAACTTTTATTATCATAACTCCTAAATAAAACATTAAATGAAATGTTACTCCACTTATAGGATATTCAAATGTCCTAGTTCATCGAGTAAGATAACAACAAAACTTGAATTCCCGGACGATCAATTCATTTGTATAATTAAATTCATTTGGACTTAAAACAATCCTATCAGTATTGAAAAGATGTTTAAGATTCTTCTTAAGCACTTTCTCAATATGATAGGATATTTATAAGAACAATCGAACTTAATTATTCTTTCGATGAAGAAAATCGTCCTCAAACCAAAACACAAGAACCTAGACGTCATAGAAATGACTAGCTATAGGATTAGGAATTTGGTAGAAAACCATAACCCTTCCCTTAGCCTTTACCTAGGAACTTGCTTAAATATTCTAATTGTGTTTTAAGTGCAGTTTGGGATGATGGGAAGACTCTCCAGGTACGCTTTTATTTTATTGCAATTTATCTTATTGCAATTTATTTAATCGCATCGCACTTACTTTACTTGCATGATAAACAACTGTTGCATGAAAAAACCACACCTTTAGGATAGCCCCTAAAACTAAAACCAAAACTAAGTAAAAAGTCATTGCAAGATAAAATTCACCGCCACAACATTTCAAAATATAAAACAACTCAAAATTTAATCACAAACGTAACACAAAACTACAATTACAACTAAATTAAAACGTCCTGTTGGATGATCGGGAATACCTCGGATGATGTAACCTACGTGTTGCTAACGGGATTTCCCACGGTCTAAATGAAAGTGTGGAACTCATTTAGTTGAGTTTAGCAAATTCATCTGGACTAAGTGAATCCGATAAAAATAATGATGCCTGAAGGATAGAACCGTGGGATCTTAACTGGTGTCGTTATAATCAACTTTAAGATTTGTTTTAAATAAAATATAAAAAGGACACTTGGAAATTAAGATTTTCTCTAAATCAAAACACTTTTCTCATCTCCTGATTTATGACTTCTATAACTAAACCTCTCGCAACAACAAGGAGCTCGGAGCATGGTGGGCAGCACGACCATCGTCATCGCTAAAACCCGAGTCTACTTCAAAGAAACTTTCCTAGAATTAAACAACCAAGCCATAGGACTTCGAGGTAGTTTGCCTAGTGCAACATAAATCCTCAACCTTTTGTTGTGGATTTGCATCGCAAATTAAGCCCTAACCGGACTTAGGATTCCGAGGTAGTCGTCCGATACGACATAAACCCTCATATCTTCCAGAGCTATTTGTATGATTCTATCATATAAATATAAGTCCTAATCGATTAAAATTGGCAAGATCAAAACATTAAATAAATATTAGGACTTTCCTAAATCCAAGCCAAACAATAGGATAGTCGGGAATTACCGAAGTTCGCTTCGAATCTGTGATTTCTCCTACCTTTCTTCCTTTGAATTCCTAAAACGAAATGTTCCAAATTTGATCCATTCCCTATTGAAATTCCAAAATTCAATCCTTTGAAAACTTAAACTTTGAAATTCTTGAGAGCAAAATTATTGATTATTATCGAGAGTTTTCTTAGGTGATTCCCGTCACTTAAGATGTAATTAACTATAGGGGCTTGCCCTTATAGGGAATTTTAAAGAACCCAGGTAATATAAACCTTGTTTGATGCTTTCATATTAAGCAGGGGAATTTGTTGGCTTATAAAATTGGTTCGCAGACCAAACGGATGTCACAAACCTTTCTAGTTTACCTAACCGAGCCCCATTGTTAAGCAGTGTGTCTATTCTTCGGGATAGATACACGGTTTGTGGTGTGGTGCTCGTTTATGTGAACTGTTTGGGATGTGAAATCAGTTTAACTTCATATCTTAAAATTTTCAAACTTAAAATTATTTTAAAAAAAAATCAAATACTACTTTTCAAATTATTTATTTAAATTAAATTAAAATTTCGCCGACAATACAGAAGGTCTTTTGACCAGATGTAGCTAAGGTCCCTGAGTGGGTCTGAGGCATGTGAAATTGTTAAAGAAGTACAGTCAGGACTTTGTGGCGCTCATCAGTCGGGCCCAAAAACGAAAATGAAGATTAAAAGACTAGGATACTACTGGCCCTCAATGATGACCGACTGTATGGAAGTTGCCAAAAGTTGTCACCAGTGCCATGTGCACGGAGTGGTTCTACATCAACCTCCAAATGTACTACATCCGACAATCGCGTCATGGCCATTTGAGTGTTGGGGCACAGATATAGTGGGTCCGATAGAACTGCCTTCTTCAAGAGGACATCGCTTCATTCTTGTAGCTACATATTACTTTTCTAAATTGGCAGAAGCTATACAACTTAGAGAAGTGAAAGCACATCACGTAATACAGTTCTTCAAGAACCAAGTCATCTACAATTTTAGGGTACCGCGCAGGATCATTTCAGATAATGGGTCTACATTCAAAAGCACGAAGATCAATTTTGTCAGAAGACACGGGATCGATTGGCGATACTCAACGATCTACTACCCAAGAGCAAACGGCTTGGCCGAGGCTTTTAATAAAACTCTCGTTCAAATTTTAAAGAAAACTTTGGACGATAACAAGAGAAATTGGCACGAGAAGTTGTTAGAAGCCTTATGGGCCTACAGGACAACTTTCAGAACGCCCACCCAGTCTACACCTTACTCCTTAGTGTACGGGTCCGAGGCCGTTCTACCCTTGGAAGTTCAGCTTCTGTCACTCCAAATTGCAGTTGTAGAAAAATCACTACAGAAGAAAATGCCAGACTACGACTGGAAGAATTGGAAAGCTTGGAAGGGAAAAAACTTTTCGCGAAGCAGAATCTGGAACTGTATCAAGCGAAGATGATTTAGGCCCATGATAAACTGGTCCGCCCAAGAACTTTCAAAGTCAGTGACTTAGTTCTTGTTCTCAAAAGACCTATCCTTGCACACCACAAGAAAGGAGGTAAGTTTGAACCAACCTGGGAGGGACCATTTGTGGTCGAGATAGTCTACTCTGGAGGTTCCTACCAACTAGTGAATTGCCGTGGAGAAGGACCCATGCTTCCAATCAATGGACGGTATTTAAAGAAGTATTACGCAACCTGATGTTTCGAAGGGTGGCCTCTAAAGTAGAATCTTATCTCTAGAAACACGGGTGAAGTAATCACTTTGTGACTGGGTCCGAACCCAAAACAAAATAAAATGGATGATAAAAAAAAATCTCATCAACGAAAATGTTAAAATGAAAACATGGGAAATCTTAATAATAAAATGTCAATCTTTCCTTTTAAATCCATTCATTCCTGACATTTTCTCATCTCTTCCTTTAAATTTAAAAGAAGTGAATAAGAATTTTTTAAGTGTTTTTTCTTATTGTTCTTCGTTCTTAGTACAGCCCCTGATCCTTTCCTTATTTTTCGCAGGGAAATGTCGAACGGACGGTTGGTTCTAAACTTTAGAAATGGCGTGAGTCTAGAACTTGATGAAAAGAGGGTGAGGGATGGAGCAGTGTTAGAGATTTACTCAGACTTCACACCAGCCGGCTTACAATACGAAGAAAATGATTGGATCCCAGTTGATCGAGAAGAACGTCACAACCAGACAGTGATGAAAATGAGTGGCAAAAGCCACCAATCCAGCAGCAAGAAAAGAAAAGCAAACGCCGCTCATGCAACCGGAGAAGATAAGAAAGTTAAGTCCGTGGTTGCCACAGCAGAGGGTAGGCTTGTCAACGCCGTGCCCGCAAAAATTAAAGGGGTAAGGAGAGCTACCCTCACTACTACCCAGCGAAGAAATAAGAATCGTCACATTCGCAAAATGTTGACCAAATTAGTAGAAGATCAACATAAACAGACAGTGGATACCGTTAGTGCAAATGCTCCAAGGAGACCGGTTTGTCAGGAACCAGAAAGAAGAAAATCAACTCCAAGAAAGTCAGAACAGATAAAAGAAGTACCAAGAAAAGCAGAAATAGAGTCAGTATCTCGATGCTGAGTAGATGTACCGGATCCGAAGAGTCTTGTTGTGAAAGCAACCCTGGAGGATGTCCCTACAAAGACTATCCCTGAGAAGCCAAGACATGCAGAAGAACGTGCTAGGGTTGAGCCAAACATCCCTCAGTATGTTACTAGACACCGAGGACTTCAGCTAATCCCAGAATATGAGCTGGAGAAAATGCAACTAGTTAAGAAGAAAACCTTTGAATACTTTGAAAGAATTGGAGACAAGAGGGTCAACATCTTAGAAGGTCTCGAGCTGCATACAGATGTGTTCTCAGACTACGAGCAACAAAAAACTGTAGACTGCATACTTGAACTCCAAAAAATGGGTCAAGCTGGCCGCCTAAGGGAAAAGACCTATTCAGAACCCCGAAGATGGATGCTAGGAAAAGGAAGAGTTACAATCCAATGCGGGTGTTGCTACAATTTTACCATAGATAAAAAAGAAAATCCACCAGGGATACTCCGTCGCGGTGAGGTGGATCTGATGCCAAGAATCATTAAGAGAATGGTGAAAAGAATGATAACATGGAGGGTATTGCCAGTAGATTGCATACCCAATAGCTGCATTATTAACATCTACAAGGAAGGCGACTGCATACCTCCACATATAGACCATCAGGACTTTGTTAGACCCTTCTGCACAGTGTCATTCGTCAACCAGTGCAACAACATGTTCGGATCTAACCTCCGGATTGTAGGCCCCGGTGAGTTCGGAGGGCCGGTGGAGATACCACTACCGGTAGGTTCCGTCCTGGTGTTAAAAGGAAACGGAGCAGACATTGTGAAGCATTGCATTCTAGGAGTGCCTGTGGAGCGGATCTCAGTTACTTTTAGAAGAATGGACGACGTAAAAATGCCTTACCACTTTTAGCCGCATCCGTAATCGGAGAGTCCCCGACCCTACGAGCCGCGAGTTACATGGGAAATAAGACACCTCCAATACACATCTATGCGGCATTCCCGCCAAGGGTGGCTTGGAAGGTGATGTTATTGCCCATGTTTCTTAATATTCGGACGTGGATTTTTGACAGACGCTTTTGGATGGATCAACAAGAATCTTACACAATCCGTTTTGGATTTACATGGATTGTTTGAGACATTAAATTTTCGAGGAAAATGTCATCATGATCAGATTAAGTTGTATGATGTATTTTCAGCAAGTTGGAATGAAAACGACTACATCATATTTTGCTTTCACCTCTTTTTGTGCAAATTGACTGGGAAACACCATTAGAGTTAAATGAACTTTGAACGAATAACAGAAAAGAAAAGAAAATAAATAGATCCTAAATAAATCTGAATAATAAAATGAACTTCAAATTCACATGAACACTAAATAAACAACAAAAAATAAAATGGGATCTTTAAAGGATAAACAAAACAAATCTAAACTTTGAATTGAATTTCGATCTCAAATCTCTGATTCGAACCTTTCAGTTCTTTCCTCCATCGAAATCTATTGGAAATTCTTTTGAAATTTGAATATTCTCTTCAACTTGTCGTTAAGTCAAGTCTTTTCAGCTTGGTACGCTTACCAGTTCCTTTCAGTTCTCTTTCCTCTGTGTTTTAGAGGATCGACTAGTTCTTTTGACACGGAGCCATGAACTTTGTTCAATTTGGTTCTGATGGCATAAAACTGGGTCCCTCTTCATAAAGATAAATTTCTGAGACTGGTACCAAATTCCAGTTCTCTTCCTTCGAGGTCGGTACCAAATTCCAACTCTCTTTCGAATTGATACCAAATTTTAATTCTAAATTTCTTAGACTGGTACCAAATTCCAGTTCTCTTCCTTCGAGGTCGGTACCAAATTCCGACTCTCTTTCAAATTGATACCAAATTTCAATTCTAAATTTCCAAGACTGGTACCAAATTCCAGTTCTCTTCCTTCGAGGTCGGTACCAAATTCCGACTCTCTTTCGAATTGATATCAAATTTCAATTCTAAATTTCCGAGACTGGTACAAAATTCCAGTTCTCTTCCTTCGAGGTTGGTACCAAATTCCGACTCTCTTTCGAATTGATACCAAATTTCAATTCTAAATTTCCGAGACTGGTACCAAATTCCAGCTCTCTTCCTTTCGAGGTCGGTACCAAATTCCGACTCTCTTTCGAATTGATACTAAATTTCAATTCTAAATTTTCGAGACTGGTACTAAATTCCAGTTCTCTTCCTTCGAGGTCGGTACCAAATTCCGACTCTCTTTCGAATTGATACCAAATTTCAATTCTAAATTTCCGAGACCGGTACCAAATTCCAGTTCTCTTCCTTCGAGGTCGGTACCAAATTCCGACTCTCTTTTGAATTGATACCAAATTTCAATTCTAAATTTCCGAGACTGGTACCAAATTCCAGTTCTCTTCCTTCGAGGTCGGTACCAAATTCCGACTCTCTTTCGAATTGATACCAATTTTCATTTCTAAATTTCTGAGACTGGTACCAAATTCCAGTTCTCTTCCTTCAAGGTCGGTACAAAATTCCGACACTCATTCGAATTGATACCTAAATTTTGATTCACAACTTTCGAGACTGGCACCTAAATTCCGGTTCTCATTTCTAGGTCGGTACTTAAATTCAGACTCTCTTTCTGAGATCGATACCTAAATTTTGATTCTCTTTCAGGATTGATACCTAAATTTCAAATCTCACTCTCTCGAGATCAGTACCTAAATTTTGATTTTCATCCTTTTTCCATCGATACTTAAACTCCGATTCTCACTCCGAGGCTGGTACCTAAATTCCAGTTATCTTCGCAATCCTGAGGTTGAAACCCAGATTTCAATTCTCATTTCAAATCCAAATTTCAAATTCAAAATTTCCTTAAATTGATTATAAATTAAACTTCAGTCAAAATTGAAACTCAGAACAAATCGAAATCTAACCTCACACATTGAAACTTGAAATTTAAAAGTAAAATGAATTCTAAATTGAATTCCCCAGATCTTATGATTTGGAGTTCACCTCCTTTTCCATTCCCCAGCGAGAGTTCAGGAATCTCCCGTCTTGGAAATATACCAGATACTCCCCAGCGGAAAATCTTCTACTTCGTCCTAATTTTGTCACTTTGACATCTGTATTGGATTTGTTGATCTCTTCGGTCAACGCCAATACGCGCGGGGTGCTTGGTTAGCACACCACACCTATTGGGGGTCCATTTGTTGACCTCAATTTTGGTGAGCTCTTTTGCTTATCTCTTTATTACTTAGGATCTAGCCTTAGGATTTTTCTTTGACTAATCATAGATGACTAGAAATGGAACCCACCATTTAGAAATTCAAACACTTCTTGACTCCCTACAAACCTCACAAGCTTGATTGTAGACCCCTAATCACCTAGAGGGTTGAAATCAAATGTGGAGGTTTAAATGATGAGTTCCTTACAGGACTTTTTGGCCTTAGGAATACCCTGGATGGCCTGGTCTGGTGAGGGTTGACTTGCACATACACTACACTCCCACACACACACATTCCAAACCCTAAAACTACCTTCAGCCAATTTGACTTCCCGACTCATGTAGGCAATTCATATGGATGAACCTCAACCCCTGGCCCCTGGCCCCTAGCTAAGAGGGTTAGGAACAACATAATGAATGCCTCAAATGAGTCCTCTCATGGCTCATATGGGCTTAATATGGCTTCATGGCTCAACCAAAATGATTCCATTTCACTCACACTTGATCAATCTTCCTTTTTTCAAAATTTCAATTTTTGACCCCTAGGGCCCCGGACCCGCCAAACCTACCAAATACCCTTGAAATGGCCCAAATTTGTAAAATTACCTAAATTACCCAAGATTCCTCAAAATTAATCCTAAACACCTCCCACCACTCAAATTGACCATCTTTGGCAAAAAATACCAAAATTTCCAAAAATACTCCTAAACCCCCCAAAATTACCAAAATACCCTTTTACCCCAAAAATCTAAAAATTCTAAAAATTTCCCGAAAATTACAGAAAATCCCAAAAATTCCCAATTTCATTTTGTTCAACTACACCATGGGCCAATATTGCCAATTTACCCAACGTTTACTAAAACCCCCAATTTGACCCATTTTTAACCCAAGTGAACCCAATGTCAAACCAAACCACCCCAATTGACCTCAATTTTGGTCTAATTCAATTCTAAACTTTAATTTAATATCCCAATATTAATTTAAACCAAATCTAAGTCTAATTTGATTGACATTTGGGCCCAGTTCCAATTTGGGGCTTAAGGCCCAATTTTGACCCATGACCTAAACCTAGCCCAAACCAACCCAATTCAACTCCAATTGGCCCCAAATCTTTTCTAAAGCCTTCCTAACATCCCCATGAACAAAACACTAACTTTATTTGCCCAAAATTTGAACCTAAACGCCACCCAAACCTAACCCAAAACCAAAATCCCTTAAATTGACCTAAGCCCAAAACTAACCCAAATGGGCCCAAATCCCAAAATTAGAGCTCAACCAAAGTTGAAAACACTTTGTAACACTCCCATAAACATTTTTCAACATTAATTTTACACCAAATTCAACCTTTGCCCAACCTTAGCCCAAGTTAGCCCAATTTGGCCCACCTTGGCCCCTTTACCAAAAAAGCCTAAATTCAACCCAATTCAACTCCAATTCACACCAAATTGATTCCAAAACATTCATAAAACATTCCTAAACTAAACCCAACATTTATTTGGCATGGTCTTTCACAAAATTCTTCATCCAAAAGGCCATTTTGAAATATAAAGGCCCACCCATTTAAGCCTTTTTAAAAGCCCAATTCCACAAAACCCAAAAGCCCAAAAATTCATCCAAAGCCCACATGACAATTCCTTCTCATCATCCACTTGATAAAATCATTCCCTAAAGTTTGAAACCTATGATTAAATCATTCCAAATTAGGCTTTATCCAAATTCCCACCAAAATGCCAGCATTCATAAAATCCCCTTTCATGAAATTGACCAAATCTTTTCCCAAGCCAAATGAAGCCATGGAGCCATGCATAAGCCATATGAAAGCCATGGGAGTCACTTTACACCTCACCATGTCATTTATGGCAAATGGAGGGGGCCTCTTTCTTAATCCTTCATTAAGCCTTTTAACCATACTCATGTCACATGCTAAACCAAGCTTAGCCACCTCACCATGGAAAGAGACCTAACCACTCTCTCTGGTCGACCCAAATGATTCCTCCCAGCCCAAAGTCAAGCCTTGGGGAGGTGCACCTAGCCTAAACCATGCCTTGGACCAAAATGAGCCCAAAATACACTCTCCCCCATTCCACTTAAATCAAACTCCTTTACACATGGCAACAGCCAATTGATCTCACAAACATCATGCCCTGACCTCCCTGAGCCAGATGGTGACCTAACCCTGAAATCCAGCCCTAAAACCTTCTCTATGAGTCCAATTTTGGAGTTAAAATTCAAGCCCAAAACTAGGACACTTCACCACAATGAGCCAATCTTCAAATTGGTTCACTCTACACCTTCACCAGACCAAGAGGAGAAGTTTCCCAGCAAAAGCCCCCACACCAGGCCAGCCATTGCTTCCAACCTCCAAGCTCTGTGATAGGCCTTGGTCACTTTTGTACCTAGGCATTTGCCCAGAGAAAGAGACTTCATCTAGAGCTTGCTTGGACTCAATCGAAGGTGACACAACCCTCAAATCGAAGCTTCACTTCTCTGAGCAAAGATATAAACTCACTCTTCCTCCCGAGCTCCTGGAGATTCTCCATTTAGTTTGAGTTGATTTCAATGCACCTTAGCTGTATAGATGTGTTCGTCTCTTCAAAACAAATGGATAGAGTA
Source organism: Papilionanthe hookeriana x Papilionanthe teres (assembly GCA_022702705.1). Taxonomy (NCBI): domain Eukaryota; kingdom Viridiplantae; phylum Streptophyta; class Magnoliopsida; order Asparagales; family Orchidaceae; genus Papilionanthe; species Papilionanthe hookeriana x Papilionanthe teres. Next base: position 166,560,672 of record CM040423.1, on the reverse strand, counting down.
TAAGAACGCAAAAATCCATGGAGATTCGAGTGAGATCTTAAGGTTTTAGTGTGGACGGTCACGGGTGCACACCAGTCGGAGACGATGACTAGGTACCGTTGGATCACGCGCGTGTCGAGCGGACGGTCAAGATCAAACCAGACAGCGCAATGGTATGTGAATGGCGGGCCCCCGTAGTGCTGAATCAGATGGCGGCGCCGAATCACGGAGCGACGCGTGGGCTTTCGATCCGGGCGAGGATGACACGGCGCCAAGTCGGATAAGTAGAAAATTAGGATTTTTTGGATATATTTAAATACTAGAATTTTAAAAATTCATATCTTTGCATAGAAAAATCATAAAAATAAAATAAAAATACCCTCTTGCTCAGTGAATAGAGGAGAATAATGTGGAAAAGAAAGCAAGTTAATTTTATGAGTATTTTATTTTTAATAATTTATTTACTGTTTCCAATGTTTTGATTCTCCATTTGGATAGACAATTCACCATGGCATGAGACCATAAGGCTTTTGAAGCCTCTGATCTTGGGAACATTCCCTGAATTTTTCATCTATGTGAAAAGTTATTGATTTTTCAAATTCATGCACTGTTTTGGGTATTCTAATTTCAATAATTAGCATGTTGTAAAATAAATTCTAGGAAAATTTGGTGGTGTTTCTTAGGTCATGGGTACCCTATGAAAAATATATTTTGAGTTAATTCATTCATAATAACCTTAATTGGCCTAAACTCCCAAAATTGAATTTGAATTAATTAGTGTTAACCACACACGAAATTGACTTGAAAACAATTCTCCATTGCTCTTTAGGGTCAGAGGAACTTTACATAAAATTTTAAAATAAATTGGACTTGATTAACCCCACCAAATGGATTGATTAAGCCTCATAAGCAAAATGGAACTTTAAAAATTTATAACTCCAAAAATACTTTTCAAAAATTCACAAAAATGGTTTTGGAGTTTCTCTGATATCAGGGGAGATCAAGAAGATTAAAATTGAAATTTTCTAAAAAAGTTGATTTTTCACAATATTTTTATATTTTAATAATTAAAAAATAATAAAAATCATAAAAATATTAAAAATCATAATAATGTTAAACTTTGACTCCTAATCACTTAGAAACAAACCAAATATTTTTCCTAAGTCCCTAGGATAAGATATTGAATTTTAAAGGCTTAATGTAATTTTTAATATTAAAAAATGAATTTTCAACCTTTTTCACAAAAATAATTCTAATAAATCAAAGAAAAATCAGAACATTATAAAATTTATTTCTCTGGACTCCTTGAGGTTAGAGAAATTTAAGAAAAATAAAAAATCTATTTTTCAATTTTTATTCTATTTTAAATTTAATTAAGAATGCAAAAATAAAAATAATTATAATAAATAAAATATAATTCAAAAAATCACCAAAATTGGTCCAAGTGGTCCTCTGGTCATTAGGAACATTCCATAATTTTCTTAAGGATAGAAACTTTACCATGGTCATGTTATTGAATTTTCTTTGAAAACCCTTATTTTCTACTAAAAATAATTATATAAATAAATTAAAGTCAGAAAAATCACATTATCTCCTCTAATGTCTTAATTGACATGTGAGTGAGGTGACATAAAAATTTTAAATTCATTTGAGCTCAATTTAGTGAGTTATGAAACAAATAAGCCTGAAAGGGCATAAAGGTAATTAAAGAATTTTTAACCCTTAATTTAAACTTTAGGTTTAATCAAAATGGCGGGTAAAATATTTGATTTTAACTTTCTCTTGGATGATTGAAACTTAGGGTAGTTAAAAAGGTAGAAAGCCATTAAACACTTTGAAAATATCAAAATGAAACTCTAATTAATTAAATAATTTAAATTTTGGAAAGAATATATTTAAAATTTGGATTATTAAAATAGAGATATTATTAGGAGGATATTTATTCTTTAATTTAAAAATCCCTAAATAAGTCACTTCAATAATATTTAGTTCTTAATTAAAAATTAAAATAATAATCCAAACTGAATAAATTAAAAATTTAAAGAAGATAACCCTTAAATGAATTAAAGCTTAAAATGTTAAATGGTCCAATAATTAAAAATCAAATTTAAAATCTTGGAGTTAAATAAAATTAAATTAAATTAAGTCAAGTCAAAGTTTAAATTAAATTAAATTAACACCTTAACAATTAAATTAAATTAAAATTAAAATTAAACTTAAATTAAAATTAAATTAAATTAAATTAAATTAAATTAAATTAAATTAAATTAAATTAAAATCACTCAACAACAAACCAAAATTAAATCAATAAGAGTTAAATCAAAACATATCAATAATTTCAACACATCTTTCTATCTAAGTAAATTTAAAACATAAACATCAATCTGAAACACTAAGATAATTGAAAGTGTAAAGATTTAAATCAAATCTAAAATAATTTTAACACTATTCCAAACTTAAAATTACTAATTAAAACCTCATAATTAAATTAAATCACTTTAAATCATTAACTCAAACTTTAAATTAAGAATGATTAAAATCCTCAACAACCCAACTTGCCCTTAAAGGCTTTAATTATTATAACTCTTAAATAGAGTATTAAGTGAGATGTCACTTCATTCATCAGGTAATCAAATATCCAAGTTCATTGAGCAAGAGACAAAGCTTAACTAAACTCTTGGATGATTAATTCACCTGTGCAACTAAATTTACTTGGACTCAAAATTATCCCAGAAGTATTGAAAAGATGTTTAAGATTCGTCTTAAACACTTCCTTGATACGATGGGTTGTTTTAGAAGAATAATAGAATTTAATTGTTCTTTGATGAAGAAAATCATCCTTAAACCAAACCAACAACCTAGACGTCATAGGAAATGACTAGCAACAAGATTAGGATTCTGGTAGACAACCAAAACACTTCCTTTAGCTTTACCTAGGTACTTGTTAAAAAATTTAAATGCTCTAACATGTGTTTAAGTGTAGCTTGGGATGACGGGAAGACCCTCTAGGTACGCTTTTACTTTTTTGCAATTTACTTACATGCACTGTACTTTACTTTTTCTTGTATGATAAACAAGACTGTTGCATGAAAACCCAAACTTTTAGGATAGTCCCTAAACTGAAACCAAAACTAAATTAAAATTCATTGCAAGATAAAATCCACCGCCACAACATTCAAAATATAAAACAACTCAAAATTTAATCACAAACAGAAGAACAAAACTATAATTACAACTAAATTAAAACGTCTCGTTGAATGATCGGGAATACCTCGGATGATGTAACCCACGTGTTGCTAACGGGATTACCCACGGTCTAAATGAAAGTGTGGAACTCATTCGGTTGAGTTTAGAAAATTCATCTGGACTAAATGAATTCGATGAAAATAACGGTGTCGGGATGACGAAACCGAGATCTTAATTGGTTATGATTAAACAACTTTAAGATTTATTTTAATTAAAACATTAAAGGCATTTGGACTTTAAGATTTCCAAACCAGAACACTTCTCTCATCTCCTGATTTTCACCTTCTAAAACTAAACCTCTGCAACAATAAGGAGCTTGGAGCATAGTGGGCAGCACGGCCATCGTCATTAGCAAAACTCGGATCTACACCAGCTAAACCTTCCTTAGAATTAAATAACCAAGCCATAGGATTTCGAGGTAGTTTGCTTAGTGCAACATAAATCCTCAGCTTTCGAGGTAGTTTGCTTAGGCATTTGCATAATCATACAAGTATAAGTCCAAATTAATTAAAATGGGCAGGATTGAAATATTAAAATACCCTTAAATTAAAGCCAAACAATAGGATAGTTTGGGAAGTTGCCAAGATTCTTCTAGGATCCTCAACTTCTCCTACTTCTCTTCCTTCGGACTCCTGAAAATAACTGTTCCAAATTTGAGCTAATCCCTATTGGAATTTCCAAAATCCAATCTTGGAAACCTAATTTTGAAATTCTTGAGAGCAAAACCACTGATCATTATCGAGAGTTTTCTTAAATGATTCCCGTCATTTAAGATGTAATTAATTATAGGGGCTTGCCCTTATAGGGAACTTTAAGAACCCAGGTAATATAAAACCTGCTTAATTCATTCATATTAAGCAGGGGAACTTGTCGGCTTATAAAATTGGTTCGCAGACCAAATGAATGTCACAAATCTTCTAGTTTAATTAATCGAGCCCCATCATCAAGCAGTGTGTCTATTCTTCGAGATAGATATACAGTTTGTGATGCGATGCTCGTTTATATAAACTATTCGGGATGTGAGATCGGTTTAATTTCATATCTTAAAATTTTCAAACTTAAAATTATTTTCAAAAATCAAATACTAATTTCTAAATTATATATATATTTAAATTAAATTTAAAATTTAAAATTCGCTGACAATATCTGTAGGCGACCCCTTTTTAAAATACAACACCCAACCTAAAAATATGCCGACAACCCCCCAATCCATCCATTCAAATTTTAAATGAATTTTGGCACCAATGATACGTTAAGGAAGTTTAATTTAAAGGGCGCTTCAAAAACCCCTTCAAATTTGCACTAAAATTAATTGAAATTGCATATTTTAACTATCGCGGCTATGCACCAGCCCTTGGCGCTTAGTCGCCATAGGCAAATTTTGCACACTTTCCATTTTTGCTCAAAATTTGATCCTTTTTTGTTCTTTTCATCACAATCATTTATTTTAATCATACCTAAAAGAAAAACATGAAACTACCTTCTCTTAAAATGTAATATCATCAAAAATAGGAATAAAAATGTGCATGAATACACTATATATTTTTGGTGTATCAAAATTTTCTAAACTTAAAATGTTAATTGTCCTCATGTGACACTATAATCATATAAAAATTAAACATACAAATTATGTAAATGAGTTTATTTAGGATGGTTTCAAAAAAAATTTCTAGAAATAAAATAGTCCAATTTAGAAAAAATTTTAGTAAATGAGAATAACTTAAAATTTAGAAAGTTCTTAAGTAAAGGATCATGAGAAATATGAGTTCCTATCTATTTCAAAAATACTTGTAAATTTTTCAAAATCTCGGATTTAAATATTTTATTTTTCTCACTTAAACTTTTTTATTAGAAAATAATTTTACTTATTATATTATATTCTTAAGCTTTAAGTTTTCTCAAAACTTGCATTTTAAAAATTTAGTTGTGGAACCAATTTTTTATTAGGACCTTAAATTCTCAAACTTCTCCATCCCCCCGTCCCCCCATTTTACATACTATATTTTTTCTCCTTTTTTTCTTTTTTTTTTCAGGCAAGGATTACTATATCTGGATAAGCATTAAAAGATTTTGAATTCCACCATTCCATTTAATCAAATGTTTGATAAATATCATTCACTTAAAAATCATAATAATAGTGTTGAAATTTATTTTCAATAAAAGAAATTTATGTTTTGGAAAATAAAAGTCAAATCTTCCATTTTTCCAAAAATATAACATTTCTTTACTAAAAAAAATTTTAACTTTAAAATTTTCATCATACCATAGATTTTAACTAAATTATCGCACTCATTTCTATATTCATAATTTTGCTTCCCTAATATAAATTCATATACATAATTATTTTCAATCTACAATTAAATTTATTTATAGTATTCTTGAGAACAAATAAAGTTTTAATTTTTGAAAATTGTTTTTAAATTCTCCCCAAACATTAAAATTTTAATGAGGATAAAACATTTAAGCATAAGAAATAATACACTGGTAAGAATTAAAAACTAAAATGACATGCTTACAGGAATCTTCATAACCTAAATATGCAAGTGTAACAATTTAACAACAGAAGTAAACAGAAATCCAATTCAGTTTTTCAGTTTTTCATAAAATAGAAATTTCAAAGAACATCTAACGTAGTGGAGGTTTTCAAAAAAAATACACACAAACTTAATGTAACAAAAATCACAACAATATTAGAAAATATATGGTAGCGAATTTTGAAAAGTTTAAACATGCAATTTAAATAGTAGTTTCTAATAGTGTTCTAAATTTTCCTAACAGTTTTTTTAATTAAATTATATACTACTAAAAACACAGTATAATATAATTAAATTAAAACATTTACTAACACGAACACATCACAATTACCATAACTTTCACAAAACATTCATCCAACACAGATATATCTAAATGTGCAGAACATAAATAGTCCAACTACTGTTCACACATATCAGTGTTCACAACATAATACAACAAATAATAAAAGTCCATACATCACAAAACACAAACACAAACATAACAGACTCATCATATAAAAATCCTAACCATCATCTTCACCATCATCATCACCTTCGATTCAATCTTTAGAAAGCACATATGAGATAAAATATGGATGAAGAGGCATCTCAGCACTGTGACCTCCTTTAATCAGTCTATCTATTTATTGCTGAAAAGTCTCCTCAAACTCTTCATGTTTCTGAATATATCTCTTAATGTTTTCCACCTTCCCATCTATATCCTTATCTTGTTCTCTGGTTAGACTAACATTCTTTAAAAACCTCTATAACAATACATTCCGCGAACCAGAAAACTAGCCTCTAGATGATGATGCTTGCAAAGTAGAAGCATAAAAAGTAGAAGCAGCAGTAGCAGATGCACTGGGAGCTCTAATAGGTCCTCCTTTCCAGCCAAATTTTAAATGTACAGTGTAAGTGTTCACATTTACACTAGTAATAGGTCTAAGTGGTTGAAAAACCTCTTTCTAAGTTTCAAACTTTACAGACTGCTCAAAAATTGAATGGATCAGGGAAGAAAATCCCAAACCTGCAGTAGTGACAGCTCTGTTACAATTTATAATATAATAAAAAATAATCACTCTAATGTCTATCAGCTTTTTCTACTTAATACAATAGTTGAGAGCAGCCGTCTCCCATGTAACTTTGCTAACATGAATCGAAGGTAATAACTTGGATGAGATAAAATAATGCCAAGCCTTGGAGTTGGCATTTAGTCTTGAGGCTTGAAAATTTACTCTTTTGTCATTTGTGATTTTCCATAGACCTCTTCCATCAGTAAGAAAACACATAATCTCATCTGATTCTCCTTCCGTAGGATGATAATTTGCATAAGAATAAAATATTTCATAAGACAATAGGTAAATGGTATTGATTACCACAAGAGAAAAATTAACTTGCTGTCCTCGAACCATCAATAAATTATCCTCGACTGCTGGAAAGTTAGATTAGAACTCTCTTACAACAGAAAAGATAACAACAGCAGAGAAGTAATAATAATTTCTCCAATTCCTCCGAGCAAACATTTCATCAGTATCTCATCCCGTTCTACTACAAACTCGCATAGGAATCAACTTATGTGATGAAAGTGCATCAACATAACGATCCTCAACTTTTGAATTGACAAACTTGTCCAAATCGAATGTAGCCTTTCCTAATGAGCGCTTCATTTTTGGAGCCATTTCTAAAATTTGCACAAATATTCAACATAATTTCCAAAATCAAACTAAACTTGTTATACTTAACTTTTAAAGGAAAAATCTACTAAATCCAAAAAATTTCTCAAGCTTTTTTTCAAATTTTCACCATAAATAGTGATTTTCGGATTTCTCAAGAATGTACTTAAAATACATGGTGAAAATAAAAAAAAATATTTTTGCTTAGGAGAAGTGTTCATACCTTAAGGAGTTAAAATCTAACAAATTTCGACGAAAATGACTCTAAAATGATCAAAATAAGTTATGCCCTAGAATGCTTATTCGCGAATTTGGGAGGTTAAAGGTGAAGGAGGGGGAGAATAATGTCAATTTTCGGGTTTTTATCACATGTAATCCTGTTTTCGCAAACAGGAGCCTATGCGCGATATGACGACGCTTACTGCGACTTCTGGTGCTTAATCACCAGGGGTTTGGCGCTTAGCTGCGACTAAGCAAATTTTGACAATTATGTTTAATCGCACTAATATGCCTAGTTAATCACCCTTAAGCAATTTAAATAATCATTTCTACCCCATACACACTTTTAATACTCCAAAATCAAAATTTAATATCAATTTACTCAAAAAAAATTTCTCACGAACATAAATTTCATTAAAAGCAAATCACTTAGTACAAACTTAAAATTTCAATCCAAAATCCTTGGATGAAATTTTCTAAAACACAAGTTCATAACACATATAACAAGACACAAATTTACATCATTAAGATGCAACAAACTTCTGACAAAAACATTATAGTAATCGCAAACACTAAACACTAAACATAGTTAACTAAATCAAAAGACAACACTTGAATTTAATTCTACTCTCTTGTAGGTGGAATATATCCTGAACCATTATTAAGTCCATTTGAACCATCTAAAATATAAATCTGATGAAACGGGTGATGGTTAAAAACTCTCACTGAATCTTCTTCTATCATTTTGTTCTTCATAAACATCGTTTTATCCGCTTCTTCCACATGATATGCATGACTGAATTGTATTTTAAGTTGCCATCCAATGTGCGCTAAATGTTCATTAGTTTCATATACCTTTGCTTCGTTGAAGCCACGTCAGCCTCGATCTTCACAATCTTCTCTGTAATTCCTTGGATACTAACGACTAGAAACCCGTTGTATAACTCTTGCACACTCTCACAAATGAACTTCTTCTTGTTGGCTTCCTCTTTCTTCTTAACTTTGTTCTCCCAAGAAGACATTTTGGCTCTCAAAATACTCTTTCTGAAGACTCAGAAGTGAAAATGAGAACTAGGGCAAGTATCTCTTAATTCTAGGCCTGTTCATAGACTTGGGAAGTCTCAAAAACTGATCCTAGACATGTTTAAACTCCTAAATAAATCTCAAAACCACTTACCCACAATTTAGGCTTCTAGAACCACATTTTTCATGTTATTTGTAACTCCTGCACATAAGTGCTAACTTTCGGCGTATAGCCGCCAGTGCTCATTTTAGCACAATCTGCTAAATGTCCAAATCTTCATTCTGACTCCTCTAAATCATCAAATAAGGTCAAATAAACACCACTGTAACATAAAAACTTCATAATACTTCCACATTTTCTCAAATTAAACTAAACAAAAGCACACAAAGCAAACTTAAAGCAAAGCACACTGATAATTATGGGTTAACTCCCAAAAAGCACTTGGTTTAATATCTTCAGTCTGGCAAAACCAGAGCTTATTCTGAGTGACCTAACGTCAGATTATTATAGAGTTTATATTGATCGACTGAAAAATAAGGTTTAGTATATGACCATTAGCTTTGAATATTTTTCTTGACTTAGGATCTTTAATATCCACAGCTCCATAGGGATAAACTTTCATCACAATAAATGGGCCCATCCACTTGGACTTAAGTTTTCCAGCAATTATTTCCAATCTAGCATTATATAACAAAACATGTTGTCCTGGCTTAAGATTTTTTGTAAGAATCTTCTGATCTCGCCACAACTTCATCTTTTCTCTATAAATCTTAGCATTTTCATAAGATTCATTCCTTATTTCTTCAAGCACTTTTAATTGAATTAATCTCTTTTCACCAGCATCTTTCAAATTATAATTGAACTCTTTGATATCCTAATATGCTTTATGCTTAAGTTCCACTGGTAAATGACAAGCTTTTCCAAAAATTATCCTATATGGAGACATTCCTATAGGAGTTCTGTAAGCAGTCATATAAGCCCACAAAGTATAATCCAATTTGATTAACCAATCCTTTCTGTTTGGATTAACAATCTTTTACAACAGTTTTTAAATTTCACGATTAGATAATTCAACCAAATCACTTTTCTACAAATGATAAGAAGTAGCAATGTGATGGTTAATATGATATTTCTTTACTAGCTTTTCCATGATCGCATTTCTAAAATGGCTTCCCCAATCAATTATGATCACTCTTGGTATTCGAAATCTACAAAATTTATTCTTTCTTAATAATTTTGCAACACTTTGAGCATCAAATCGAGGTAAAGCAACAGCTTCTATCCATTTAGATAAATAGTCTAATGCTATCAGAATGTATACATTTCCAAAAGATGGTATAAATGGTCCCATGAAATTCAATCCCCAAACTTTAAATATTTCAACTTCCAACATAGAATTGAGGGGCGTTTCATATCTTCTAGAAATATTGTCTACACGTTGACATCGATCACAATTTTTAATATAAGCATTAACATCCTTAAAAATTATAGGCTATAAAATCAAGATTGTAAGATTTTATATGCAGATTTATCAACACTAAAATGTCCCTTATAATCAAAATTATGACATTTTTGAATAATTTCATAAGTTTCTTCTAAAGGTACACATCTTCAAATTATCAGATCCTTTCCTTGTTTATATAAACATGGGTCATCCCAAAAATAAATCTTAGCTTCAGATAAAAATTTCTTTCCCTCTTGGTATGTCAAACCATAGGGTAAAATATCACTCACAATAAAGTTTACAATGTCGGCATAACACGAAACACGCACTTATTAATAGTGAATAACTTTTCATCAGGAAAATGTTCATTGATTTCATTTTCATAGCAGAGATATTTTTCATAGTCAAGCCTGGATAGTTGATCAGCAATTTTAATATCAGCACCCTTCCAATCAACTATTTCAAAATCAAATTCTTGCAAAAGAAGAATCTATCTTATTTCCATCATTCTTTTTTATTAAATATTTAATAGCAGAATGGTCAGTATGCATCACAAATTTTGTTCCAATTAAATATGATCTGAATTTATCAATGCCAAATACTATTTCTAATTACTCTTTCTCAGTTGTGTTATAATTAATTTGAGCTTCATTAAGAGTTCTACTGGCGTAGTAGATCACTTTAAAAATCTTATCATATTTCTGACTTAAATAGCTCTAACAGTATAATCACTGGCATCACACATTAATTCAAAAGGTTTTTCCCAGTTTGTTGAAACTATAACAGGTGCAGTGATTAATTTTTCTTTTAATGATTCAAAATATTTTAGACATTCTTCTTCAAAATAAAAAACCACATCTTTTTCAGTAAATGACATAAAGGCTTTGAAATTTTTAAAAAGTTTTTAATATAATATTTTTAGAATCCAGCATGTCCTAAAAAACTTCTAATTCCCCTTACATTTGTTGGGCAAAATAAATTACAGATAACTTGAAATTTACAGGATCTACCCCCATACCATTTTTTAATATACGATGTCCCAATAAAATTTCTTCTGATACCACAAATTGGCATTTTCTCAGTTAAGGACTAAATTAGTTTCTTCTTAGCGCTTAAAAACTCTTGATAGTTGTTCTAAACATAATTTAAATGAAACTCCAAATACTGAAAGGTCATCCATAAAAAATTCAAATCCTTTTTCAATTAAATCACAAAAAATTATCATCATACATCTCTGAAATGTAGCAAAGGCATTACAAAACCAAAGGACATTCTTCTAAAATCAAATGTACAATAAGGACTTGTAAACATTGTTTTCTCTTGATCCTCAGGAGAAATTTGTATTTTGTGGTAACCAGTATATCCATCCAGAAAATAAAAGTATTTATGCCCAGCCAGTCTATTCAACATCTGATCTAGAAATGGTAGTGGAAAATGGTCTTTCATTGTGGCAAGGTTTAGATTTTATAATCAATGCATATTCGCCATCCTATAACTTGTCTTGTTGGTATTAATTCATTATTTTCATTAACAGTTACAGTAACACCTCCTTTCTTAGGAACACAGTGAATAGGAATAACCCATGTACTATTTGAAATAGGGTAGATAATTCCAGCATCCAACCACTTTAAAATTTCTTTCTTAACAACATCTTTAATAATAGGATTTAATATCCTTTGAGGATTAGGCTGAGGTCTGCAGTTCTCTTCCATAAGGATTCTGTGCATAGAAATTGAAGGACTGGTTTCTTTAATATCAGCTATTGTCCATCCAAAGGCTTTCTTATATTTCTTTATAATTTCAAGCAAACTTTCTTCTTCTTTTTCAGTCAATTGAGAGCAAACTATAACTGACGAAGTTGATGAATCACCTAAAAACATATTTTAAATGAGTACAAAGCATATTTAATTCAAGTTCAGGAGGTTTTTTAATTGATGGACTAAAAGATTCAACTTTTTCAATCATGTCCAACAATTCAAAATTTTCATGAACATAATTTAATCTTCATCATGAAAATCTTCAAAATGTTATAATTCCTCTTCTTGCTCATGTTCCAATTTTTTAATTTCAGATTTCTCTTCATAAGTTGATTTGAAATGACATTCACTTAGATATCTGATAACGTTCATCCTATAGCATTCATCATCTTTACCACTTGCAGGATATTTCAACGATTTTGAGATATTGAATGTAATAGTTTGATCATTGACGTGCATAGTTAATTTCACTTTTTGCACATCTATCATTGCTCTTCCTGTGGCTAGGAAATGTCTCCCTGAAATTATAGGTATCTCTTTATCTTCCTCCATATCTAACACAATGAAATCAACAAGAAAGATAAATCGATCAACCTTCACTAAAACATCTTTAATAACTCTTTTAGGATATGTGGTCAAACGATCTGCTAATTACAGAGTTACAGTAGTCTGGGTTATTTCTCCTAATCCCAGTCTTTTGAAAATAGATAATGGCATAAGGCTAATGATTGCACCTAAATCTCATAAAGCTTTCCCATAAAATCTGTCTCCGATCGTACACGAAATCGTGAAACTACCAGGATCTTTAAGCTTTTCAGGAAGCTTTTTCTAAATTATAGCACGGTACTCCTCACTAAGTCCAACAACTTCATTATCTTTAAACTTACTTTTTTGTTGAGAATATTCTTCATAAATTTCACAAATCTTGGCATTTTTTCTAAGGCTTCAACAAATGGAATGTTAATTTTAAGTTTCCTAAATATTTCCAAGAACTTTGAAAATTGATTATCTAAATTTTATTGCCAAAGTCTATGAGGGAATGGAGGTGGTGGCTTTTCTAAATTAATCTTAGGCCGATAAATAGGTCTTTACAAACCTTTTGGAGCATCCTTTTTTGGTTCTTTAATCTCTTCTTTCTCCACATCAATCTCTTTTCTTACTCTACCTTCCAACTCTTTTCAACTTCTCAATTGAACTGCTTTTACTTGGTCTTTATTCTTGTATATTACTAGGAAGTGTTCCTTAGGATCTATTACTTAATGAATTTGCTATTTATCCCAATTGATTCTTAATATTTTTTATTGTAGCTCCTTGACTTTGCAGTTGATTTCCCATTTGTAACACCACTTCTTCTATAAACAACTTCTTCTCCTTAAATTGTGAAGTATTGTTAAAACCTAAAGGATAGGTCGGTCTTATTATTTCCTTGGTTGTTCCAGTTCTCCAATGGGTTTATTTGGTTGTTCCCCTATTGTTGATTACTACCACCAAAATTATTATTATTCCAGTTAAAGTTTGGATGGTTTTTGCAACCTGGGTTTTAATAATTCAAATATGGGTTATTAGGCTTATTTATGGTATTCAAAATTTCTAATGGTGTTTGAACGTCATCCATTTAGCCTAATGAATTTTCTTCACTCATGGAAATTGGCTGATAAAAATTCATTCCAAATTGATCTATCTTCCTTGAAATTGCAGCAACTTGATTTGCTAGCATTGCAAAAGTGTCCTTTTCATGAATATTGGCTACTTTTTTAGGATTTATTCTTTCAGAAGGCCATTGAAAATTATTAGTAGCTATTTCTTCAATTAAAGCATAACTGTCGGTAAACTATTTAGACATCAATGAACCACCACCAGCAACATCGATAATAAATCTAAGAGATCCAACTAATCTGTTGTAAAAATTTTAAATTATTAATCAAACTGGTATCGAACGATGAGGCACTTTGATGGTGAAAATATTTATCAAGGAATTTTTGAGCTAAATCACCCCGAGTTGTGATAGATCCAAATGTTAACGAATTTAACCATATTTTACCCTTATGCCTCAATGAAGAAGATAAAATCCTAAGTCTAATAGCATCGTCCAAAACACCATCGTATTTATAAGTAGCACACAATTATATAAAATTGGCAAGATTTAAATTAGGATCTTCAATTGGTGCTCCCAAAATTGATTATTAGATACCATTTGGATAATAACACTTTTAAGTTTAAATGAATTAGTCGCTACAATAGGGTTTTAAATACTACCATGAAGTTCATCTACTGTAGGGACCGCAAAATCTCTCGAAGCTCTAATTTCTTGATGGATTTCAACATTATGATTATTTTGATTCACCATTTCTTGAATATTTTATCTTTTTCTATATTTAAAATTTTTCTAAATTTCAAATAGTTCTTTATAATTAAGAATCATAAGACACAAGTCCCACAAAACTTAAACTACGCTTACACAATTATAAAATAAAATAAAATAAATTACACTAACAAAAAACAAGGAAAAGTAAAATTTTTGTTTTTCTTGACTTTTCTTCAAACAATCTTTTAATTAATTTCCCTGGCAATGTCGCCAAAAACTTGATCCCTAAATATTTATGCTTACGTTTTATATATATAATTACACTTTAACTTTTTTCTCGATAATAATATCTCTTTCTTTAAAATTGTGCTAAAAGCTTGATTCCAAAGCAAATAAGAGATCAACTTTAATTATTTATAATATGAGATTCTACACAAGTATACGTATTGTTTATCAAGTAATATCGGACTGTCTGATTAAGCCTCGAGATATCGAACCCACAAGGAAATGTTCTAAAAATTTAAAAAAAAGAAGAAAAACAACTTTTTACTTTTCAAAATGATTTTGTAACTTATGTTTTATAAATAGAAATTTAAAATTCTTTTTGATAATTTTTAAGAAAAAGTAAAGTAAGCAACTAAATTTATCAAGACTATTAAATGATTGAAAGCAAATGAGAATAAAATATCTTTTTCCTCTTCATGAATCAGTAATAATTATGGAATTTCATTGTGGAAGTATCTAAATGTGTTGTGCCAAATAGGAGCAGTTATATTCTTTACCCTTACTTGGTTCTATAAAAAACATAGGTTAATCTTATGTTTTCAAATCTTGAAGATAGGTTAGGCAGGGAAGATACTAGCTCTCACTGTAGAGCTCCCTCTTCTTCTTCCACCTGGGGCTAACATCTGATAACAAATCTTATAACATCAAACCAAATTGAGGGCTTTAGCCTGTCACTCTAAATTCCTCTAATTCTATACCCAATCAAAAGCATATCTCCCTATTTATTTGCACTCAACTATATAGACTACAATTCTCACCCATATAATTTCATGTGATTCTCTCCAATTGTTGATTGAGATAATACCATATTAGTTCTTACATGTTCTCACAACAAATTTTAACATCTTAATTATCCAAATCAAAGAGGTAAATGAAGTATAAGGTAGTTGAATCATCACAACTTCTTCCAACATTAAACATCTATACTTCACACAACTTTCATCCATAATTTATTTACTTCATCATTTAAAAGGAAAACGATAAAGAAAACTACTCAGAACTCATGGAGAAAACACAAACACAATTTGATTTGAAAGTAGAGATCATAATGAAAATACAAGTCTTACCTTAAATCCAAATGTAAAAACAAAGATAAAAAATTATTTGAAAATCCTCTCCACAAGGGGGGTGGCGCCCAACTCTAAGGATTCACTCTCCAAAATTCAAATACAAACTATGATAAAGCAAAATAGAAAATTAGTGAAAGTATGGCAAGAAGATGTCTCTCTTTCTTTCCTCTCCCTTTAACCTATTCAAGCTTTTCTCCAACTTCTCCCGACAATACTTCCTTTCAAAACTTTTCTCCTTCTTCTGATCTTCAAGACTTCTTTTAAGAATTTTTCAAAGGGTGCCTTGGTGTTGATCTACTTAAAAAATACCTATTTTTATACCTTATTTATTATTTGTCCTTAATGAACTAATATTTTCTTTAAAAAATATTAACATAACATAAGAAATGAAAAATCTATTTAAGATTACTTAAAGTTTTGGAATTTATAAATAATTTAGTAAGCTTAACTAAAATTTCAATAATTTTGATTGATTTTAAGGATAAAATTATTTAACTTAAAGATTAATAATATTAAGAATTTTTCTATTTATAGTAAAAAGAATTGTATTTTAGAAAATACTAAGGAATCAATATTATTACTTGAAAAATAAAATATTGAAATAATTTTTGAAAAATACTTATTAATAATGTCATATTTATTAAGTAAAAAAATGTATAAGTTTTTAAATATAATTTAAGGAAAGTGAAATTCAAAATCATTAACAGGTTATCAAAAAATAGTAATCCTCAATAAAAAAATAAATCGAGGATTGAAAAATATCCTTAAAAAAAAGAAAAGAAAAAAAAAACAAAAAAAAAGGAAATGTGAGGAGAAGCTTGAGGAAATGCCTAATCAAAAATTGACTTCACTTAAATTATCTTATAGGAAAAAAACCAATTACATTTTTAACTTAATTTTTATGTACAATTATTTTTACTAAAAAAAATGTTTCATGAAAATCTTTTTCTTGTAAATATTCTATGTGACCTTAATATGGTAAATTACAAATATTCTTGAAACAAATGAAAAATTGGAAGTCTTATGATTTGGTAGTTAAGTATTATTTAAATTCTTAAAATTAAACTTAATTAGTGAAATTTGGTTAATGATATACAAGAGCTTTTATAAAACTAAAAATTAAAAGAAATCTTAAATATATAAACTTCATTCCAAATGTTATATATTTTATATAATTAAAAGGGTTACTTGAGGACAAGTAACGTTTAAGTTTGGGGGAATTTGATCTACTTAAAAAACACCTATTTGTATGCCTTATTTATAATTCAATTCTTATGGATATTATGCTTTAATAAAAGGTATTTTTATGTTTTTAGATGTAGATGATAAAAAAAGAGTTCAAGAAGGAAAAAGGATCAAAAAGCAGCAAAAATGGAACTTAAAGAGCAAAGTTGTCGAAATTATAGGCCTGGCGCCTAGGCGCCAGAATCCGGCGTCTAGGCGATACCGACGCAGACAAGATTTTTGACTACTTTGGGCAGTTATTTTGACAGTTTGAAGCGGTTATCAGAGCTTCTAAAAGACTGGAAGTTACTCCTAATATATAGGACATGTGATATAATGAATATGGACACAGGGAAATGGTTTTAATTGCATAGAGGTGTGATCAAAGTGAAGAGGTGCGAAGACCTGGTCAGGGAGTCCAGATCCCGGCGCCTAGGCGCAACAGTTACCTTCTAGCAGTTACATTATATTTGGACAAATTTTGAAGAGGTGTCTTAAGTAACCTCTGGTCAAATCCAGAGCTCTATAAATAGAAGCTCATTCTACAGAGAAAATCGTCCCTTCTAGTCCCATTTTAGCCCCTTCTAGTCCCCTTTTAGCCCCTTCTACTACCCTTTTAGCAACCTATAGCCATTCTACCACCATATATCCCCCCTCTAGCATCTATTTATTTTAGGGAGCCACCTTCTTTAGTATTTAGTGAGTTTATTTTTAGTTTATTTTGAGTGTTGAGTGTGAATTTATTAGTGTTGTTGTTGTTGAAGTCTTTCATCATTGCATTGGAGTCAGTAGGAGTCAACAGATCACTTGAAGGAACATTCCAGATAAGTATTTGTAACTTGGTTCAAAGTTTTATAAATATGTTTTATTGTGTGAATTCAATGTGTTCTGAGTAGTTAGTTTTCTTTCTCCTTTCAACTATGAAAAGATAATAAAATAATTAAATTTTGTTGGAGAATTTAACTTAAAATATTTATAAAAATTGTGATGATATTAATACCTGATCTTAGTTTACTTTTTAAACTGGCGATTTAAATTGTTAAAACATGTTGACGAATTTTGAGACCTATCCAGAGATGAGTTCTTAACTAGTAGATATCACATGAATCCTTGGGCAATCGAAGGCTTTATGCGGGTTATTCAAGGTGAAGTGCAAATAAATAGAAATATATGATTTATTTGGCGTATAATTAATTAGTTTTTAGAGTGACAGACTAAATTATAATAATTTGATTTATAGAAAGGGAACGAGTCACTGGTAGGGCCGACCATAGCCACACTTAGACATCTAGTAGTGTGAGCCTAGATTAACCCATTCTACTAATAAAACATCCTGAACCGATCTATAGATTAGTCAATGTTGTTTATGCCTGGACCAAAGAGTAAAGAATAGGAATGCTTCTATTTGGCATAATACCATAATCTAAAACTCTCCACAAATTATAATTATTCTAAAAATCTTGGATTAGTTGAAAAGAAGAAAGTTGTTTTATTTATACCTGCATTAATCTTTATTTTAATACTACTTTTTTGCTTTTAGTAGAAATTTTAGTAAAAACTTTGTTTAAAATCTAAACTTTTATATATATCTTTCCGAAAATAAATAAAAAAATAATTACTTTTAATTTGAAAAATCTAAAAATATTACTTAATTTTCTCAAAATCTTCCTTGTGGAATCGATAATGAAGACTCTACTAGAGCCCCGTATTACTTGAAACGATGAAATTGTGACTTTTATAATAATTATTATAAAAATCTAAATATAAATTCATAAATTCTTACATAAGTAAAGTCGAGTCACATCAAGTTTTTGATGTCGTTTGCTGGAGATTAAATCTTCTAGTAGTGGTATCAAATTCTTACATTTGAAAGTATATATAAAGCCCCGATAGGCAGTTATCAGGTGTCTCTTCAAATAATGTCCAGATTCAAAGAATCTTCCAAGAGATGCATCTATCCATTAGAATTTTAAATGAATTTTGGCGCCAATGAGAAGTTAAAGAAGTTTAAACCAAAAGGGTGCCTCAAAAACCCCTTCAAATTTGTGTCAAAATTAATTCAAATTGCATATGTTAATTTTATCGGCTCTGCACCAGCCCTTGGCGTTTTGTAGCTATAAGCTAATTTTGCACACTTTTCTTTTTTTCTCCAAATTTTATCCTTTTTTGCTCCTTTCATCACAATCATTCATTTTAATCATACCTACAAGAAAAACATGAAAATACTTTCCCTTAAAGTGCAATATAATAAAAAATAAGTATAAAAATGAGCATAAAACACTATATATTTTAGGTGTATCATCAGGTTGCAGGCGACTCAAGAGTCTTAGGTAAATGAGCGTTTGGGCTTGGGCCTTCATGAATAGGCTTGGATTTCCATATGTAGTCTTTAGGCTAAAATTCTTCATGTGGTGGTTTAATGATTTAATTAATCAATTAATAAATGAATTATTTAATTAATTAGGTCAAAGTCATAAAATTAATTGTTTAAACCCACCTGGGTAGAAGATTGGTTAGTAGTGTTGAGTTAACCCTATGATCAATGTATTATATATAGGGTCATAGGTTGGCCAAGGTGATCAAATTGACCATATAGTTGTGTCCTAACCATATGCTGGATAATTTGACCGTAGGGCAATGGGTTTGATCATATGAGTTAATATTGACAATTTGACCAGTGTTAACCAACTGGATCCTAAAGTTGACCAAGTTTTACCAATTGGGTGTTAGAGTTGACCAAGTGATCAATGTGGTAATCATAGGGTCCATATGACCTTATATTAGGTTTTATTGTCATTTATGTTATCACCCTAGTGTGCACCAAGATTTAGGCTTTAAAAGCGCACATTAGGGTTTTACCCTAAATTTTAGGGTTTAGGTACCCTTAATGAGATTTAAGGATTCAAGGTTGGTAGATCTTCTCCTTGGATGGATTATGGATGTTATTTAAAATAGATCCTCACAAAAGTGAGGTCAACACTCCCTACCTAAAATTGTTTATTATTCTCTTCACAACAATGGCATCATTGTAGGGATTTCCTCTGGGAGGCAAATCTGCATCGGTAAGTGTAATGGGCTCCATCTTTCTTTCCTCT
Source organism: Papilionanthe hookeriana x Papilionanthe teres (assembly GCA_022702705.1). Lineage (NCBI taxonomy): Eukaryota > Viridiplantae > Streptophyta > Magnoliopsida > Asparagales > Orchidaceae > Papilionanthe > Papilionanthe hookeriana x Papilionanthe teres. Next base: position 166,540,838 of record CM040423.1, on the reverse strand, counting down.
ACATTGAAGTGACTTTACACAGTTCCCCTGTCGTAGAGCTCTTTTGGGAGGCCCACCAAGATGACTCTACTCCTCAATAATCACAGTTACTTTCCTGACTATGTACGAAACATTTGTTCGTACGGTCGTCTTGGACTTCTACCACCGAGGACTTTCCATGACTCTGACTCAAGGCTCCCAATGGCACAATTTCCATTAATTTTCTCACCTTTATGACTTCATCAATTAGTTTTGGAGGCTCCTAAATTCCTCAATGTCGTGGTGGTGATCCCAATGATACCTATACTACTTTTTGTGTGTCGGAGAAAAAAATGTGGCCCTCATTAATGGTGACTGTCTGAAATACTTATTATATTGGATAGCTTCTACAATCTTAGTCATTGAGACCCTCAATGAAGTGGCATGAGGGCCCTCAAATTTATTGAATGTTTGTTCATAATGTTGGATCAGTCTCTCATAATACAGAGCGAGCCACTTGACACGACTCTTTGCCTAACCCCCTAACTTTTATTCTGATTGAAGCCTTTGTTGTCACGAGGGAGTCGGTCATCTTAGTACCTCGATCAGACAGGCAACATAAGGTTCTCAGTTTTCATCTGCTATTTAGTGTGGCTTTCTTCTAGGTCTTACGGTATATTGGTTTTGGTTTAGAGATGCTCTCCTCGACAATGATATGTGTATTTGTCATCTCCAACAATTCAACAAAATTCTGGGGCTCATGCAAACAGATGTCATAAAATAACCTCTCAGACTTTAGGCCCTGGATCAAGGTGGCATGTTCCATATCATATCAAATATTTATCACCTCTAATATCTCCATCTGGAACCTTAGAATGTACGAACATAGGCTTTCTTTCGGTCGTTGCTTAAGCTGCCACATGGACTGCACACTCTTGTTAGGTTTTCAGAAGCTTGCAAACAATGTCAATAAAATCCTCCAAAAGTCTAAAAGCTGTTGATGCTTTTCGTTGGTAGTGAGTTGGACCACTTTAGACTTGATGATCACAAGGTGGTGAAGAACATATGGCATGTGAATGCATCTGACATTTTGAACAGGCACATTGATGACTCGAACGAGGCTAAGTGGTCATTAGGATCTGACTAACCTCTATAATCCTCCAACGCCAGGAGTTTAAACTTCTTGGGGGGGGGGGATTTGTCGTTCAGCTCCCAATATCTGAAGTTAGAAATGGTTCTTCAACTGGAGTGAGGCCTTAGTGCACTTGAATCGCTACCTCTCCAATAGTGTAGATCCAGCACTGTCTTGATACTGGGAATGTCTAGCCTTTTGAGCCATGGTTTAGTTTTCTTTCATTGTGTGTCACCGGCTCTTGATGGGAGTTCTGCCCTTGATGAAACATGTTCACCTCCTAGAGCCGTACAACTCTTAGGAAGTCCACGATCTGGCCCGACACTTGGTTTGAGATTCGGGTTCTTAACTACCGCATTTCCTACTGTACGAGCACCTCCATGAATTCTCTAGTACATTAGACATTTGTTAAGTCCCTTTGGTGGTTTTCTTTCTGCTACTGTTATTGCGCTCCTCTTCTTATTAACAACTTGACTCATGATCACTGCACATTTTAAGATGTTAAATCGGAAATTGTTTGGGAGACACACCCAAGGAATAGAGCATAAAAGATAGAAAAGAGCAAAGAGTGCACGATAATGAATAGTGAAATTGTGTAACTTTTAATCATGAAATGAACCCCAATTTATAGAAAAAGAGACATAAGATTGCATCTATACCCCTAGTAAAATAGGAACTGTAAGGGCTGTTTTAGGTGGTACATAATTATAAGGTCAGGAGCCTAAAAGGCATACAACTGATTTATAATATAGGAAGTCATAGTCGAGGGGACGATCAGAAGATGCTAGCCACAAGTCAAAGTTTAGGCGGCTTCTATCGTCCACCTGATCAAGATGAGGAATCATGTTAGATTGTTGGTGCGAGATCTTTCCAAGTTACCCCTTGGGGTTGGCGGGTAAATGAGGACCCTCAAGTTGCTTCTGGCGGGCTCCAGCTTACTTTGTCATCTTCTCTGTTGGCTGAAAGATTTGCTTGAGATTCGTGGCGACAAAATTTTGATGTACAATAATTATAAAATTTTTGAATGTTGTGATATTAGTGTAAAAAGGTAACATGAATATTACTGATATAGATGAATATGTACTATTCATCCAGCTAGCCATTACGGTAACATTGTTATACGAAAACAAGATATTCTTACATTGATTTAAGATATTCTATAATACATTAATTCAAATGCGCTGTGCTCCAACTACTATATATATATATATATATATATATATATATATATATATATATATATATATATATATATATATATATATATAGATGCATACACCAACCTTTGCGGCGGGTAAATGGCAACCAACCAGCCACCCAAATTCTCCGGGCAGGAGACTTGCCGACCGTGCATGTTTCTATCAAAATATTTCGTCAATGTTTTGGACTTGAAGAGCGAAGTTCACATGGTCATTCGACCATGGAAGTCAGCGAACAGTCTGGATTGAAGATTTAAATACAAATTTTATTCTTATTTATTTACATATCTAACACCTAAATTATAAAATACATATATCTATATGTGTGTGCCTGTATCTGTGTGTATGAGTAGGGTATCATTTTATACATGAAAATGTGTATTCTACTTTTTAAATTTTAAAATAATAATGTTCTTAATGTGATAAAAAAATTAGATGGTATAAATGTAAAAATAAAAATAAAATCAGTTGTAAGATATGTAAGTACATAAGAATTAAGTGGCATGTATGTAAATGAATTAATATGATGGTAGTGAGAATTGCCACGTACTAGTGAGGCCATGCTGGCGATTGTTCTTAAAACACATAATGATAACAGAAAAACGTAATAATCAAAACATTTTAAAAGTAAAAAAATAATACTTATGCTGAAAAGCATGCACTTACCAGAGTTCATGTTGATAACTCGGTTTTCATTTCCAGTATTACATTCTTTTTAAATTTCTCCTGCTATTAAACTCGAATTAATTTTGAATCCATTCGAGATTGATTAATTCAGATTTGATCGAGGTAAATTAATTGGGGTTAACTTTAAACTAATCATGGTACTTTTTAATTATTATAAATAACAAATAAAGTATTCATAATTATAAAAGTAGTCTCTTAAGCAGACAAAAGCATCTAATTCAACTTAACCCTTCTCACCGGCGTATACATTATAAAAATAAATGACATCTGATTGATTCAAATCTAACAGATCGGTGAATTCATGCCCCTCTATCGATTATTTATTTATTTATTTTTATGCTTCTAAACATAAAAATTAGAAAAATATGGCTTGAGTCAAAGCTTGGATCAAATATGGATGTTAAGCTTTGGGCTGAAGCCATTGTTCAATTTTTTTTCGAGCCTGTTGCAACCCGGAGGATTCGCGGCATTAGAGCGATAATTTAATGTCTTTTGAATAAAGATCCAACACTTACACAAATAATAGAAATTTACCATTATGAGACACTAAAATCACAGGGTCTTACCTAGTTGTAGCAATCCACTATAAGTGTTTCATACATCCTTTTCTCGCAACTAAGTGAATATGGTTACATATTTACACTCATAATTGCAATTGTTTCTCAATATGGCATTTTGAGTGATGATTGGAGGCGGCGGGAAGCAGGCTGATGGTGGTCGATGATGGCCGATTGACAGTGGTCGGCATGGTTGGCCGCTATGGAGATCAGAATTTATTATCGGATCTTCTGTCCATAACAAGCTCTAGATTTGTTCATCTTCATTTTTCCTCCTCAAGTTAAAAGAGAGACTATTTATAGTCTCTAGGGGAGAGTCATTTTTGTTTTTGGTGAATAATTTCCATAGTCATCTGATCGGATGGCTCAAATAGATTTCTCTTGATCATAGAAGGTTATTTAAAGGCACAAGTGCCTTAATGACCTCAGAATTCAGTGAGCTAAGGCTAATTGGATTCATCTTCTCAATGTGTTTGATTTGACTATAAACATGTCAAAATTGAAGTCTATTTGACTATTCAATTGACGATTAAAACTTTTTATTCTGCTTTAATAACTTGATCTGAGCTTAATTAAACCCGGATCGAACCAATTTTGGTAGTATTAGGCTCGTCTTGTCGAGACGGTCCGTTTGACCATAAACTTATTTAAATAGTGGCCCTAGAAGATTTTAAATTTGAATCTAGAATGTTTTTTTACTAAAAATACCTCTTTTATGTATATAATATTTTGAACACACAAGTGATACATTTTCTGAGTTCTTAACAATTTATTTATATTCATTCATTTTATGTTAACTCAATCAAAGCAAGCGAACTCGTTTTGATTTTCGAGCAAGAACATATATGTATAGCCCATTTTGAGTCAGTTCATTTTAGTTTCGTTCCACTTCAAGCTCATTCTAAATTAGAGTAGAATTGACCCGAAAGCAAATACAAGCTAATTTCCAGCCGTATTCAAATTCATTAGAGCGGCTTTCAAGCCAAACACAGAGTGGCTCGAAATTGCCACCACCACCGCACTGCCTAAATGAAGTATACCAAATACAAATCTTAATAAATTTAGTACAAAAATGTGGACCTCACTGAAATATATTAATGAGTAATTTTTTAAATACGTAGGACCCACTCTCATAAATAATCAATTTTAATTAGACACCAAATAGAACTCCAATGCAATAATTTACTCGAATTTTATCATGTAACGATAAAACGAAATCCCAACGGGTAACGGCGCTTCTCGCTGTCACCTGAAATATGAGATCAGTGATGATGAAATGCTGACGAATTAATTACATTCATTATTTAATGCCCCGTAGTAATCAAATAATTGCCAAAGCGTAAGCTTTTGACGCGCGGAGCCCGAGAAAGGGACGGATTGTCATGCTTTGGTCCACTACGGTACTCGCAATTATAATCTAACGTTAATTACGCACCGCGGTCCGGTTTTTGCTCCCCTCTAATCCAATGGCCGAATGCTCACACGTTTCTTTTTTATTCTTAAAAAAAATAATTGGAAAATTTATATGCTTACCATTAGGGGTGTGAAGGAATTGAAGGCGAAGGAAAATAATTTATATTCGTGTTTAATTCGTTTGAAATTTAGTTTGTTTGAAATAAGCTCGTTTGAAATTCTTCATGAAGTCACTGTTCGTGTTTGTTTTTTAACGAACGAGTCGAACACGAGCCGAACATAAGTTGTTCGCGAACGACGAGCCAGTTTGACAGCCCTAATATTAATATATATAATTAATATATTATATTAATTATATAACTTATATTATATAAATATATAATATCTATATTAGTACATTTCTAATATAGTATAATAATATAGTATTATTATTAATCTATTATATATTATAATTTATAAAGTTTAATTTTTTAAAATATCATAAATGTTTTATATATAATTATTTTAAATTAATATACATTTCGAGCAATAACGATCCGAACACGAACGAACGCATCACTGTTCGTGTTTGGTTCTTTTAACTAATCGAACGAAAAAAAAATTGTTCATGTTCGTTTCGTTTACTAATCGAACGAATCGAACATGAACTCCTGACAAACCGAACACGAACTGTTAGCGAACAACGAGCTTTTTACAGCCCTACTTCCCACATAATTAATTTTTTTATTTATTTACATATCTAACCCTTTGAGTTTGATATTTTATATTTAATACCTTAGTGTTATAAATTTATGTATAAAAATATGTATTTAATTTTTAAAAAGTTCATAAAATGATATTTTTATGTAAAGTTAGAAATTTAAATATTATAAATGGAAATATTAAGTATAGGAATTAAATTGTAAATACATAAAAAGTTTGTACTATCTAAGAAAATGTCCCATAATAATATGACTAGTTGATAAAAATATCACATGTATAATAATGGATTATTTTTTTGCAATTGATTGTTATTGTTCCACTTTTTTATTTATTAATAATGATTTATTTCATCATATTTGAGATGAGAAAAAGAATTATTAATTGACATAATTATTCCTAATTTTATAATTACCAAGCAATCATAAAGAGGAACTTTTTGACTTTTTTCACTCTCTTTCTTTCTTCTTATCTCAATGGATTTTTTTTTTCTTTAGAAATTGAATATGGTTTTGAATTATGTCATCGGCATGTGTTATAGTAATGATTTTTTTATTTGCTTTTATTATTGAGGTTTTGACCTAATGCGTGCCATTGGAATGATAATACTTCTCTTTCCTTATCAATTTTTATAGAGTTTGTGTTTTGCAGGTTTGTTCCTTCTATGACAAAAGAAAATTTTGGTTATTAAATGGCATCTTTGGGGCATCTTATTTGGTGCAATAGCGTTTTGAAAATGCACTAAGTCTGTTTGGATAAATTGAATTTTGGCAGCATGTGTGTTTCAAAACACTGAAAACTACGATTTCACACTGCATTTATTTAGGTGTGTTGGCAGCTTTCTGGCTGCGACCTGACTTTTCCAAATAAAATAAAAGTTTGTAATAGACACCGCACTTAGCTTATCAGCATATTATTTTTAATCAGCTTATCAGCAAATTAGTCAATAAGCTGCAGCTGCCTCAAGTGAGATAAAAGGTCTGTTTGGGGCAGCTGCAGCTTATCTAGCTTATTCAGATAAGTAGCTTATTCTGATAAGCTGCTTATCAACAGCTGATCCGAATAAGCTAGTATGCTGTTTGACTTGTGCGTTTGAAAAATAACTGATTTACAGTTGTTTCTGAATAAATGACTATTCTGCCCCTGGTCTAGATAAGCGGTCTAGTTGTTTGGTTTCTGCGTTTGGAAAAAAAACTGTTTTTACAGTTGTTTAGAGTTAAATGATCATTTCTTGTTTTCTCATCATTTTTAATTAAGCATGACAATCTGGATAAATGATCATATGATTCTAATAACTATACAAATGAACACACCACCTTAAACAAGAAATGTTACCTAAAGCACAAAAGTTTCCCTTTTTTCCTTGATACATTTTTTCCCTAGCATTTCCAACCTTTATCAAATGCTATTGGAAACCACTTATCTCAGAATATTCATAAGAAACTTTCTTATTTTAACAATTAAGTTTGAATTTTATAATTTATATCATCATCAACACTCATATTATTAAGTCGAATTAACCCATATTATTCTACGCACATGATAGTCTAGCACTACACACAACAGAATATAGATCGACAGACAGGACAACAATATCACACAATAGAATATAGATCAATAAGAATAGTTAGATTAGTCTATTCTACCATACAACAATAGCTTCTACAACATGATCAGCTACCATTTGAAACACAATTGTAAAGAAAGATACTGATACTTAACATGCTAAAAATTAAAATTAAAATTAAATTCAAAAGGCCAGCATTTCATAGCAGAGATTATCACCTTGTAAACATTAGAATGCATATATCTTGGAAACAGTATATGTTAGCTTTGAAACAACAAGTAAAATTACAGTCACATAGATCTTTGAAACAGTACAAGAAACAATGCATATGCTAGCTTCAAAACATTAGAAGAAATTTCATCGAGATAAGGAAAGAATCTAATAGAACATCAAAATCTACATGTAAATCATCCAAAAGCGAAATAAGAAAAAGTAAAAAACCCTAGCATTTCAGAATGGAGAAACTCTGCCATTCAGATAGAAGGAACGATCTGCACCTCTTTGAGAACATCTATGTCGGACTTAACAAACCTTAAGCAGCACTCGCGGAGATGAAATTGTAGATCTACACAGAAAAGTAACTGAGGTGACATAAATAATGGAGGCTAATGCATACCCGCTCGCCTTCATCTATTGCTTTTGGTAGAGGAGAGACGGAAGAACGATGGCTAGCTTTTCTTGGCTTTCGGCAGAGGAGCGAAGGAGGAGCGATGGCTGGCTTCACTTGGCTTTCGGCAGAGGAGCTACGGAGATATGGCAAAGGAGCAACAACTGACTTTTGGCTGAGCAGGGAGGCAGACGAACGACAGAGATATGGCAGAGGAGAGGGGTAGCATTCCGTGATCGAGCGAGGGCACATGGGGAATGAGTGGTAAATGCAGATGGTGAACGCGGATCATGGGGATAACCCTGCGATCGAGTTCATATGTAAACAGAAAATGTTGTGTCCTAAACGCATCCAAATCATGTGAAACAAATGGCGAGGCATTTTCAAAAATGCCGCCGCACTTTTAAGCTCTCCCAAACATACCCTAAATCACTAAGAAAATTCTTGCAAGTTCTAATGTCATTGTGGTTTGAATTTTTAACTATTTTGGGTCATGTTTGGTTATTTGTAAATTAAACATAGGATTTAAAAATTATAATTTCATTTTCATTCAGATTGAATATAAAATTAAAATTTTCATTTTAAATAAGGTTTTAAGAAAATTAGTAAAATTTATAATTTTTATACCCAAATTTGTCGTGGGATCACGTCCAAGGAGAAAAACTCCTATAGGAGAAATAATATTCTTGTAGAGAAAATGTCAAGAAATCTTGGAGATTTGACAAAGGTTCCTTGATGAAAATGAAAGATGTCAAAAGGTCTGCTTGTTTCATACAATACCCTCTATTTACAGGGGTTGATTTTTCCTCTAAAGACATGTTGTATCATTCTGTCATGAATCCCTCCAAAATTTTGGGTCAATTCTACTAGGTTACAACCAAATCATTTATTGATGATAGAGATTTAAAGTATATAACCTTGTTGATTGTTTTGTTACTTTTGCCTTGAACATATTTTTAGTTGTTTAAGACATTAGTTTCCCCTTTTTAGTTCCCCGGATAGGATCTCCCTCTTCTTGATCACTCGATACCAAACACCAAAACTATATTGGATGGTTCTTTCAGACTTCCTGATTATTTGTCTTAGCCTAGAGTGTGTGGCTCATATTACTCATCCAATGATAGTCGTGATCGCTGATCCCAATTCTCTTTATTTCATGATGAATACTGATAAAATTTATGCTTTTGGTAATCCAATTAAACTTATATTTTTGATATAAAATTTTCTTCTTTACAAAAGTGCAAAAAACTTGATTCTGATGTAAATAAGAATACAACAGTGATATTTTAATTTAGGGATTCTACGCAAGTATGCGTATCATTATCAAGTAATATAGGACTTTCTGATTAAGCCCCGAAATATCGATCCCATGGGGAATATTTATGAATATTAAAAGATAAAAAGATTTCTAGAACACAAATTCTATTAGAAAAAGGCACTTAAACAGTTTCAGATAACAGAAAACTTTTTAAAATATGAATCATTTTGGTATTGTCTTAAATTATAAGCTAAATTGAACAATTATCTAACTGTAACAAGATTGTTGCAAGATTTAAAGAAGTATAAATGAAAATATCTTTTTCCTTATCATGATGAGTAATAAGTAAATGAATTATGTTGTGGAAGTAATCAAAATGTGTTGTGCTAAATAGGAGCAATTTTATTCTTTACCCTTACTAGAGATGCTATAAAGAACAATGGCTAGTTTAAAGTTTGAATAGTTCTGAAGACGGGTTTGGTAGGGAAGATACTAGCTCTCACTCTAGAGTTCCCTCCTTTCCCTTCACCTGGGGGCTGACTCTACCATCAAAACCTAAAACAATAAACCAAATTAGGGGATTTAGTCTGTCACCCTAAAGTTTCTAATTCTACACCCATCAAAGTATATTTCCCAATTTTTTTGCACAAAATTATATGAATTACTTTTTCATCCATACAATCCCACGTGATTCATACTTATTGTTGATTGAGACAATACCTACTAGGATCTTACATGTTCTCACAAAAAATGTTAACATCATGATTGGCCAAATCAAGAAGTAAATGAAGTGCAAGGATTGAATCAACACAACTTCTTCCAACATTAAAAATTAATACTTCCACAACTTTCATCCAACACTTAATTACTTTTCATTTTAAGGAAAAAGATAAAGAAGACTACTCAGAATCCATGGAGAAAACACAACCACAAATTTTTTTAACAGTAGAAACCATGTAGAAAACACAGAAAGTCTTAGTTAAAATCAAATGAAGTACAATGATAAAAACTTATCTCTAGCTCCTTTAAACCAAACTCTTGAAGTTCATTTGAATCTCTTCCTTTCACCTACAAGCTTCCATTAGACTAGTCACCCAACCCAAGAGGGTTTAAATGTCTCTACACAATAGATTTTTGTTTAGGAATCCCTACTCACTCTCTCTTTCACTAAGAAGGAGAAATGTGTGAAGAAACCCAAAGTAAAATCCTACAAATTCTTACTTAAACTACTATGTACAAACTCTAATTTTCCTCCCTAAAAGAACTCAACTCGCCCTCCTTTAGTTCACTTCAAGTCCTTCTTTTAAATTTTCCCCAAAAGGTTCATTGACGTCTCTTCAAAATGTGTCCATTTTCAATGAATCTACCCAAGAGATGCATCCTTTCAAGTGAAATTTGGATGTCTTTTGGTGCCCTTGATTAATTAACCACGTTTGTACCAAAGAATGCCTCAAACAACTCTTTAAAATTCGCCAAAAATTATTTAAATTTACAAAGTAAAAGTCTGACACTTAAGCGCAGGGTCTCTGGCGCTTAGGCGCGACCCTCTTTGTCTGCTGGTGCTTAGGCGCCACATCTGAGCGCTCTGGCGCCCTAGTTCATTTTAGCACCTTTCTTCATTTTTGCTTCAATTTGATCATTTTTCACTCCTTTTGACATATTTAGTTCATTTAAGTGTACCTAAAAGAAAAACACACAAATACCTTCTATTACAGTGCAATATCATCAAAAATAGGTATAAAAATGTGCATAAAAATATTATATATTTTAGGTATATCAAAGTCCCCAAACTTAAAATGTTACTTGTCCTCAAGTGACAATATAATCTTTCAAAATCAATATAAGCAAATTATGTGAATGAGTTTCTTTAGGAGATTCTAAAATTTTGTTATAGAAATATGGTTTTCTAATTTAGAAAAAACTTTAGTGAATGAGACCAATTTAAAGTTTAGAAATTTTCTAAAATGAAAAAGTATAAAAATATGAGCTTTTATCTAATTCAAAAATACTTGTAATGTTTCCAAATATAGAGTTTAGGTATTATATTTTCTTTACTTAAAAATTTTCATTAAAAATAATTATACTCACTATATTGTATCCTTAAGCTTAGGAGTTTCTTAAATCTTATGCATTTAAAAAGATCAGAAGTGGAGCCAATTTTTGATTAGGCCCTAATCCTCAAGCTTCTCTCTCCATACTATACTTTATTTTTTTCTTTTATTTTCTTTTCCTTTTCTTTTTTTCTCTTTTTTTTTTTCTTTTTTATTTTCTTTCTTTTTCTGGCAAGGATTACTATATCTACATAGGTCTTTAATGATTTTGAATTCCACTTTTCCTTTCTTAAAGTAAAGGTCTGATATATCCTTTACTTAAAAGTATAAAAATAGTTTTGAAAAATACTTTTAATAAATGAAATTTAAGTATTGAAAATAAAAGTCTAATCCTTCGATATTTTTCAAAAATATAATATCTCTTACTAAAGATAATTACATCATATTTATCATCTCTTTACTAAGAAAATTTTGAACTTCAAATTTTTCTTCATCATTATAAAGTTTTAACCAAATTTTCTTACACCTTTCTATATTCAAATTTTTATTACCCTAATATAACTTCATACACATAATCATTTTTCAAATCAAAAATCAAATTTATTTGTAGCATACTTGAGAACAAATAAACTTTATGCTTTAAAAATTGATTTTCCATCCCCCCCTCAAACTTGGATTTTTATAAAAATTGAACATTTCAGCATTATATATAAAAAGACAGGAATGAAAACTTAACACTTATACTAACAGAAATTTTCATATCTTAATTTTGCAGGTACAAAAAATTAAAAACAGGAGTAAAAATTATCACAGTTCATTTTAATTTTAATATTTAAGAGATTAAAAAGACTTCTATGTAGTGGAGGCTAAAGTAAAAGCAAATTACATAAATTAACATAATATCACAACCACAACAGAAAATTCAAGGTAGTAAATTAAAATTTAAACAATAAATATTAAGGACCCGTTTGGGGCAGCTTATTTGGTGCGGTGGTGTTTTGATAACGTACCTGTCCTATTTGGGTAAGCTGCATTTTGGCAGCTTATGTGTTTTCAAAATGCTGAAAATAGTGTTTTCACACTGCACCCACCTAGGTGCGGATGGAGCTTTCTGGCTGCGGTATAGCTTTTCAAAAAAAAATTGAAATAGACACTGCACCTAGCTTTTCAACAGATTATTTTTAATCAGCTTATCAACATATTATTCAATAAGCAGCAGCTGCCCCAAACAAAACACATTTAAAATAAAAGAATTCAAATACATACTACCACATCATCATCACATAGATACACATTACAACAAACAATAACAATAATGTTCACTACCACCATAAATAACAACAAATAAAGTAGTCCCAGCATTAACAAAAATAACATAAGAGTTCAAATAAAACACAACATAACTTAATCCTTACTCATACTTATCTCCATCATCATCATCTTTCCAAAAACTAGCAGAATTAAATTGAGTTTACCTTGGATAAGGTGGAAATACTACACTCTGATGTCCTCTAATAAATCTCTCCAAAGAAATGCTATACTTCTCCTCATAATCACCACGCTTTCCTAAATATAAATCAATATGATCAACATAATTTTCAAGATTAGATACCTTATCCATAGCATAATCCATATTATCCATCATAGTCTGTAGCATTTTAGATTGTGAATCAGGACTGGATCTACCACGAGATGTAGAAGCTCTAGATGTAGAAGCATGTGATGTAGAAGCACCAGAACTTCTAAAAAATCCTCCTCTCCAGCCAAAAATTGAATGTTCAGAATAACTCTTCACACTTCAAAGGTTGAAGAATCTCCTCCCAACCATTATATTTAACGCCAGCTTTCTCACATAAATAAAAGATTAAGGAAAGGAATCCCAAACCTGCAGTTGTAGCGGCTCTAGCAGAACTAGTAATTATCTGATATATGAGAGATTTAATATTAATAGGTTTATAATGTTGAATGCACTAGTTCAATGTATCCCTCTCTCTGTTCACTTCACTAAAATGATTAGTGGGGAGTAAATGAGCAGAAATAAAATAATGTCATGCCTTTGCTGTGGCATCCATCTTGGTTGTAGTGAAATTTATTCTTCTATCACTGATGATTTTTCAATAACGTCTTCCAGCAGTTAGCTAAGATATAATCTCATCTAGCTCCTCCTCTGTAGGATTGTAATTGGAAAAAAAACACAAAGAATCTGTAGGCAGTTCATAAAATGAATTGATTACATCAAGTGTAAATGCTACTTTCTTTCCTCTCATCATCACTAAATCGTCTTCAGTTTTTGGGAGATTTGCATAAAACTCCCTAACTAGAGAGATCACCGTAACTGCAGAGAAACAACAAAATCGATCCCACTGTTAGTGAACAATAAGATCTTCTACTTTTCCACCCAAATTTTCAAAACATCACTTAGGGATCAACTTCCTCGATTGAAGTGCTTTCGCATAACGATCGTGAGCCTTAGAACATACAAATTTGTTTGAATCAAATGTACCTTTCCCCTTGCTTCTCTTCATTCTTGGTGCCATTCTAAAATTTGCAAAGAAATTCACAATAAATTCCAAAATCAACTCAAACTCGCTAGATCTAACTTCTAATAGCTTAAACCTACGCTTCTATGTAAAATCCACCAATTTTCATCAAATTTTCACCATGAATAATAAAATTTTGAAATTTCCATAATGAACTCAAAATCTATGATGAAAATAAAAAATTTTTACATAAAATAAAAACTTTAACCTTAAGAAGATGAAATCCAACAAATTTGGCTTGAATCCACCAAGAAATCATCACTTAGAGGGATGCCCTAGGATTTGAAATATGAAAGTTTGAGGAAGAAGATGATAAAATGGTGAAGAAATGGTGGTTTTCGACAATTAAAACCATCATAAACCTGTTTTAATGAACCAGAGCTTATGTGCGCTAGTTACGGTGCTTAAGAACGAGGCTCTTGGGTTTGCTCGCGCTTAAGCACGGGTTTTGGCCCTTAGGCACTAGTGAATAAATTTTGATTTTTCTTATTTCTGATTCAAATGCACAACTTCCCAAGTTATCCATCCTCACATGGTCTTAAAAAAATCATAATAACAATTTCTTCACTTCTCTTCTCTTCTTTTAAAAAATTTTTTAACATTTCACAACTTCGATTTGATCACAATAACACAAAAATTTTCACACAAACACAACACTTTTATTAATATATATTCAATAAGTACAAACTCACATCACATGTCAAATCTCATTCCAAAAGGTTTTGGATGAGATACCTTCTAAATCATCATGACACAAGATAAATTTACATTAAACACTTAAAAAAAACAAACACAAACAAACAAGAAAACAAACACAAACTCTGAAAGAATCCGCTTCAATCCATTTTCGTTTTCGATACATAGCTTGTCCGCTTCATCAATTTAACTTGAATGAATGAATTGTATTTTGAGTTGCCAACCAATGTGTGCTAAATGTGCATTAGTTTAATTTAACTTTGCCTCAATTGATGCCACATCAGCCTCAATCTTTGTAATTTTCTTCATTATTCCTTCAATACTAATGACTAGAAATCCATTATATAACTCTTGTGCACTGTGCAATTTTCTCTGCTATTTCTTCTTGACTGCTTCCTCCTTTTTCTTTAACTCATTCTCCCAAGAAGACATTTTTGCTATCTTATCACTCCTTAAACAACTCAAATCTCTCTTCTCTTAGACTTAATAATGGAAATTTTGAAAGCGGTAGCTTCCTCTTCATTTACACGTTATTTATAGACTTAAGTAGATTATATACCCACTTCCCACATTTAAAAACTACCAAATAGCATTCAAGGCCTCTTTCCCATGTTTAATTCTTCTAGAATATCATTTAGGCACATTTTTATAATTCCGATGCTTAAGCGCCAGTTTTGGGCTCCTAAGTGCCAGTGCTTAGTTAAGCACAGGTCAGCTTAAAGTCCAAAAACTTATTCTTACACGTCTAAGACATCATTCAAAGCCTTAAAATTATCACCAAAAGTTTAAAATACTTCCACAATTCTCCAAAAACAAACACAACAACTACAAAAAAAGCTCACGGATAACTATGGGTTGCCTTCCACAGAGCGCTTAGTTTTACGTCATTAGCTTGACGTACCCAGTACATATTCTAGGTGACCCAACATCAAAACATCAGTCACTTTAATCTAATCCCATAAGAAATAGAGTTTCATTCTATGACCATTCACTTTAAAATTTTTCAGGGTTTTAGAATGCTTAATATCCACAGCTCCATAAGGGTAAACTTTTACCACAATAAATGAGCCCATCAACCTGAACTTAAGTTTGCCTGAAAAAAATCTTAATCTAGCATTATAAAGCAAAACTAGTTGTCTTGGCTTCAACATTTTTAGTAAGAATCTTCCAATCATGTCACTTTTTCATCTTATCTTTATAAATTTTAGTATTCTCATAAAACTCAATCATATTCTCTTTCAGCTCATTTAATTACAATAATCTCTTCTTACCAGCATCCTTTAAATTATTATTGAGTTATTTAATAGCCCAGTAAGCTTTATGCTTAAGTTCCACTGATAAATGACAAGCTTTCCCATAAATTAACCTGAATGGTGACATTTCTATAGGAGTTCTATAAGGTATAAGCCCACAAAGATAAATCAAATTTGACTAACCAATCCATTTTTGTTGGATTAATAACTTTTTTCAAAATTCTTTTGATTTCTTGATAGGAAACTTCAGCCAAAATGCTTGCTAAGGATGATAAGTAGTAGAAATTCGATGATAGATTAGATATTTCTTCAATAATTTTTCAATTAACACGTTTTTGAAATGACTTACTCTATAAGTCATGATAACACTTGGCATTCCAAATATGCAAACTATATTCATTTTTAAGAACTTTGCAACACTTTGAGCTTTACATCGAGGTAAAGCAATAACTTCTTTCCATTAGACACATATTCTACTTCTAATAATATATATAAATTTTTTATAGATGGTTTAAAGTGTCCCATGAAATCTAATCCCCAAACATAAAATATTTCAACTTTCAAAATATAATTGAGAGGCGTCTCATTTCTTCTAGAAATATTTCCTACACGTTGACACCAATCACGATTTTAATATAAGCATTTACATCTATAAAGATAGTAAACCAATAAAATCCAGATTGCAGATTTTATATGTTGTTTTATCAACACCAAAAAGTCACCCAAAATCATAATTATGACATGTTTGGATAATTTTAAAAGTGTATTCTAAAAGCACACATCTTCAAATAATTAAATCATTCTCCTATTTATACAAAAAAGGGTCATCCCAAAAATAAATCTTAGCTTCAGATAAAAATTTCTTCTTTTGTTGGTGTGTCAGACCATAAGGTAAAATATTACTAATAATAAAATTCACAATATTTGCATACCACGGAACATGTCATTCATTAATATTGAACAATTTTTCATCTGAAAAATGTTCATTAATTTCTTCTTCAGAACAAAGTGATTTCTCAGAATTAAGCCTTGAAAGATGATCAACAATTTGATTATCAGCTCCCTTTCTATCTAGTATGTCAAAATCAATTACTTGCAAAATAAGAACCCATCTTATCAGTCTAGGTTTTGCATCCTTCATTTTCATTAAATACTTTATAACAGAATGATCACTATGCACCATAAATTTAGTTCCAATTAAATATGATCTTAACTTTTCAATGTCAAATACTATTGCCAATAACTCTTTCTCAGTTGTGGTATAATTAATTTAAGCCTCATTAAATATTTTACTAGCATAGTAAATTACTTTGAAATTTTTATTATATTTCTACCCAAAAATAGCTCCAATAGCATAATCACATATATCACACATTAATTCAAATAGTTTTTTCCAATCTAGTGAAATAATAACTGGTGCAGTGATTAATTTTTCTTTTAAAAGTTCAAGAGAATTTTGGCAATCTTTATCAAAATTGAAAATCACATCTTTTTCGAGGAAATAGCATAGAGGCTTAGAAATTTTTGAAAAGTCTTTAATATAACACTTGTAGAATCCCACATGTCCCAAATAACTTCAAATTTCCCTCACATTTGTTTGATGAGGTAATTTAGCGATCACTTGAATTTTTACAGGATCTACTTCCATACCCTTCTAAGAAATATGATGTCCTAAAACAATTCTTCCTGCTACCATAAACTGGAATTTTTCCTAATTAAGCACAAAGTTTGTCTCTTCACAACATTTAATAACTCATAATAAAAGTTCTAAACTCGATTTAAACGAAGTTCCAAACACTGAAAAATCATCCATAAAAACTTCAATTCCTTTTTCTATTAAATCAAAGAAAATAGTCATCATATATCTTTGAAATGTAGCAGGTGCATTACATAAACTAAAAATCATCTTCTAAAAGCAAAAGTAACGTAAGGACTGGTAAACATTATTTTCTCTTAATCTTCTAGAGCAATTTGTATTTGGTGATAACCAGTATATCCATCCAGAAAACAAAAATATTTATGCCCAACTAGTCTATCTAACATTTGATCCAGAAAGGGTAATGGAAAATGATCTTTCCTCTTGGAAAGGTTTAATTTTTTATAATCAATGCATATTCGTCATCCTATAACATGTCTTGTTAATATTAATTCATTCTTTTAATTAACAGTTACAATTACTCCTCCTTTCTTAGGAACACAGTGAATAGGACTAACTCATACACTATCTAAAATAGGATAAATAATCCCAGCATTTAACCACTTTAAAATTTGTTTCTTAGCAACTTATTTCATCCCTTTAAGGATTATCCCTGGGTTTGCGGTTCTCTTCCATCAGGATTCTATGCAGACAAATTGAAGAATAGATTTCTTTACTATCAGCAATTCTCCATCCAAAGGCTTTCTTATATCTCTTCAAAATTTTTAGCAAACACTCTTCTTTTTCTGCAGTTAAATTTGAGGAAATTATAACCGACAAAGTTGAGGAATATCCTAAAAGGCATATTTTAAATGCTTAGGAAGTAACTTCAATTCAAGTTCAGGAGGTTTCTCAATTGATGGACAAAATGATTTGTTTTCTTTGTCATGTCCAGAACATCAAAACTTTCACGAACAAAATTTGAATTTTCTTCAATAAAATCGTTAAGAAATTTTAATTCCTCTTCTTGCTTGTGTTCCAATTCTTTCATTTTTGAATTCTCTTCATAAGTTGTTTTGAATTGAAATTCACTAAGATATCTCATTGCATCCATCCTGAAACATTCATCATCTTTACCTTTTGTAGGGTATTTCATTAATTTGAAAATATTAAAAGTGACTATTTAACCATTAACACATATAGTTAATTCCCCTTTTTACACATCTATCATTTCTCTGCCTGTTTCTAGGAAAGGTCTCTCTAAAATGATAGGTATCTCTTTCTTCCTTCATATCTAACATAATGAAATCAACAGGAAAGATAAATCGATCCACCTTCACCAAAACATCTTCTACAACTCCCTTAGGATAAGTTATAGAACGATCTACTAATTGCAAGGTTACAGTTGTAGGAGATATTTGTCCCAATCCCAGTCTTTTAAATATAGATAATGACATAAGGTAAATACTTGCACCGAAATCACATAAAGCTTTTCCAAAAAATCTGTCTCCTACCTCACATGGAACCGTGAAGCTTCCAGGATCTTTAAGCTTTTAAAGAAATTATTTTTGAATTATAGCACTGCACTCCTCACTAAGGGAAACAATCTCGTTATCTTCAAACTTTTCTTTTCTATTAAATATATCCTTCATATACTTCACATAGTTTGGCCTTTGTTCTAAAGCTTCAAGAAAATGAATGTTAATAGTAAGCTTCTTAAATATTTCCAGAAATTTTGAAAATTGCTTATCTAACTTTGGTTGATGAAGTCTTTGAGGATATGAAGGTGGTAGCAGTTTTTCTTAATCAATCTTAAGTGGAGAAATAAGTCTCTCAAAATCTTATGGAGCGTCATCTTTAGATTTTTCAATTTTTTCTTTCTCTACTTCAATCTCTTTTTGAACTCTGCTTTCCAATTATCTTCCACTTCTAAGTTGAACAGCCATTAGTTGCTCTTTATTTTGGTTTTTAGGATTAATTTCTGTATTACTAGGAAGTGTTCTTTGAGTTCTATTACTTAAAAATTTTGCAATTTGTCCCAACTGGTTCTCAATAATTCTTATAGCAGCTCCTTGACTTCATAACTGATTTCCCATTTGTAACACCACTTCTTCTATAGACAACTTCTTATCCTTAATATGTGGATTATTATTGAAACCTGGAGGATAGGTAGGTCTATAATTACTATTTCCTTTACAATTCCCTAATGAGTTTACTTGGTTACTTCTCCATTGCAAATTACTACCACCCAACTCGTTATTCTAGTTAAAATTAGGATGGTTTTTACAACCTGGATTATAGTAATTTGAATATGGGTTATTTAACTTGTTATTAATAGTATTCAAGGTCTTAATTGATGTTTGAGAATCTACCATTTGGCTTAATGAATTCCCTTCAATCATTGGATTTGGTTGAGAAAAATTCATTTCAAATTGGTATTTCTTCCTTGAAATTGTAGCAACTTGATTTGCTAACATGGAAAAAGCTTTAGAACCATGAATATTGGCTATCTTTTCAGAATGTATCCTTTCAAAAGGCCGTTAAAAATTATTAGTGGCCATTGAAAACTAAATTATAAGCTTCAGAAAATATTTTAGACATCAATGAACCACCAGCAACG
This sequence comes from Papilionanthe hookeriana x Papilionanthe teres, assembly GCA_022702705.1. Taxonomy (NCBI): domain Eukaryota; kingdom Viridiplantae; phylum Streptophyta; class Magnoliopsida; order Asparagales; family Orchidaceae; genus Papilionanthe; species Papilionanthe hookeriana x Papilionanthe teres. The sequence goes on along the minus strand of CM040423.1, from coordinate 166,520,965 downwards.
GCATTGATAATAAATCTAAGAGATCCAGCTAATCCATTATAAAAGGTTTGAATAATTAACCAATATGGCACAGCGTGGCATGAACACTTTCTTAGGAGTTATTTGAATTGTTCTCAAACTTCGTAAATAGATTCCCCTTCAACTGACTAAAAGATGTAATATCATTTCTAAGTTTCATAGTTTTTTATGATGGAAAAAATTTAGCAAGGAATTTATCTGCTAAATCACCCAAGTTCTGATATATCCAGGTGCTAAATAATTCAACCATATCTTAGCCTTATCCCTAAGTGGGAATGGAAAAAGCCTAAGCCTAATAGCATCATTAGAAACCCCATCATATTTAAATGTAGCACATAACTCTAGAAAATGGGCAAGAGGTAAACTTGGATCTTCAGTTGGTGATCCCCCAAATTGTTTATTAGATACCATTTGGATAATAGTATGTTTAAGTTCAAATAAATTAGAAGCTACAACAGGATTTTGAATACTACCATGAAGTTCATCCACTGTATGGATTGCATAATCTCTTAAAGAACTTAATTCATGATGAATTTCAGCATTTTGATTAATTTAATTTTCTATTTCTTGAAATTTTTGAATTTTTTTTTTGTATTTTTATTTTTTTTAATATTTCTAATAGTTCATTCTAATTTAGAATCGTAAGGCACCAGCCATTCAGAACTATAAACTATTACATAAAACAATAAAAAAACTACAACAAAAATAAATTAAAACACACAAGAATGAGATAAGGTTTAAATAAGACATTCTAAAAATAGAAATTTTGTTTTTCTAAAAATTATTTTTAATTTATCTTTTAAATACAAATCCAAAGAAAATTTAATTTTTATTTTGATTCCCCAGCAACGACTCCAAAAACTTGATCTCGATCTACAACAAAAATAAATTAAAACACACAGTAACAGATAATGTTTAAATAAGACTTTCTAAAAAAAGAAATTTTGTTTTTCTAAAAAATATTTTTAATTTATCTTTTAAATACAAATCCAAAGAAAATTTAATTTTTATTTTGACTCCCCAGCAACGACTCCAAAAACTTGATCTCGATTTTCTTTACTTCATGATGAAAACTAAAAAAATTTATGCTATTGGTAATCCAATTAAACTTATATTTTTTATATAAATTTTTCTTCTTTACAACAGTGCCAAAAACTTGATTCTAATGTAAATAAGAATACAATAGTGATATTTTAATTTAGGAATTATACGTAAGTATTTGTTTCGTTATCAAGTAATAGAAGATTTTCTGATTAAGGCCCGAAATATCGATCCCACGAAGAAAATTTATGGATATTAAAATATAAAACGGTTTTTAGAAAATAATTTCTAATTAGAAAAAGACACTTACTTAAACAATTTCATATAATAGAAAAATTTTTAAAATATGATTCTTTTTGGTATTCTCTTATATTATAAGATAAACTGAACAATTATCTAACTATAGCAAAATTTTGTAAGATTTAAAGAATAATAAATGAAATTAACTTTTTCCTTTTTATGAATGAGTAATAAGTAAAGAAATTCTGTTGTGGAAGTAATCAAAATTTGTTGTGACAAATAGGATCAATTTTATTCCATACTCTTACTATTGATGCTATATAGAACATTGGCTAGTCTGAAGTTTGAATAGTTCTAAAGACGGGTTAGAGAGGGAAGATACTAGCTCTCACTCTAGAGTTTCATCCTTTCCCTCCATCTGGGAGCAAACTCTCCATCAAAACCTAAAACAATAAACCAAATTAGGGATTTTAATCAGTCACCTAAAGTCTCTAATTCTACACCCATCAAAGTATATTTCCCTATTTATTTGCACAAAATTATATGAATTACTTTCTCATCCATACAATCTCATGTGATTCCTACCTATTGTTGATTGAGACAATACCTACTAGGATCTTACATATTCTCACAACAATGTTAATGTCATGATTGGCCAAATCAAGAAGTAAATGAAGTGCAAGGATTGAATCAACACAACTTCTTCCAACATTAAAAATCAATACTTCCACAACTTTTATCCTACACTTAATTACTTTTCATTTTAAGGAAAAGAAAAAGAAGACTACTCAGAATCCATGGAGAAAAAAACTTATCTCAAGTTCCTCTCCACCAAACTCCTAAAGTTCCTTTGAATCTCTTTCTTTCTCTTACAAACCTCCAAATGTCTCTACACAATAGCTTTTTACTTAGGAATCCCTACTCACTCTCTCTTTCACTAAGAAGGAGAAAAGTGTGAAGAAATCTTAAGTAAGAACCCTACAACTTCTTACTTAAACTACTCTCTAAAAACTTTAATTTTCCTTCATAAAAGAACTCAAGACACCCTCTTTTAGTTCTCTTCAAGTCCTTATTTTTATATTTTCCCCAAAAGGTGCCTTAGTGTCTCTTCAAAATGTGTCAATATTCAATGAATCTACACAAGAGGTGCATCCTGTCAAGTGAAATTTGAATGTATTTTGGTACCCTTGATTAGTTACCCACGTTTGTACCAAAGGATAACTCAAACACCTCTTCAAAATTTGCCAAAAATAAATTAAAATTACAAAGTAACTTTCTAACGCTTAAGCACAGGGTCTCTGACACTTTAGCACGGTCCTCTTTGTCTGTTAGTGCTTAAGCATAAGATCTTGGTGTTCAGGTGTACCAATTCATTTTAACACCTTCTTCATTTTTACGCTAAATTTGATCTTTTTTAACTCATTTTGACATATCTGGTCCACTTAAGTGTACCTGAAAGAAAACACACAAATACCTTCCATTAAAGTGAAATATCATCAAAAATAGGTATAAAAATGTGCATCAAAATATTATATACTTTAGGTATATCAATCACTCAGCCTCAGATCTACTTTACTTCATATTGATTGTCATTGGATGTTGGGTTCTGATTAGGTGACAAATGATGCTTCCTAAGCTCCTTAAAATTTGATAATCATTCTCAATGTCTGGTTACGACATCTCTCAACTGCCTGAGAACGCCTTCTACTAATTGACACCCATTTGATCAGATCTAGTGGTCTCATGATGGTCTTAGAAGCTATATTTGCTTGTATGTATTTATTTTACTATTTCTTTTCAATCACAATAAATCATGATGCAATAAGAGGTAGAGAATTAGCGTTTCATAATTGCTTCTAGGTTAGTAATAAATATTTGTGGTTATAACTGCTCCTTTTAACTATGAGCTTCACACTCCTATAAATAGTTTGATAAGCTCCTCTTAATTCAATCAAGTTAGAGTTGCTTCCTTCAAATCCACTCTCCTTGTCAAGGTAGCGTGTTGACCTCATTTTTGATGAGGTCTTCTCTTCCCTCTTTAGTGCTTAGGATCTAGCCTTAGGCTTTTCCTTTGACTATCTTAGAGGACTAGAATTGGGACCCATCCTTTAGAAATTTAAACCACTTCTTGTCTCCCTGCAAACCCCACAAGCTTGATTGTAGACCCCTAATCACCTAGAGGGTTGAAATCAAAAGTGAAGGTTTAAAGGAGGAGTTCCCCATAAGACTCTTTGGCCTTAGGACCACCGTGGGTAGCTTGGTCTGGTGAGGATTAACTTACACACTACACTCATACTCTACACTCTCACACACAAAATCCAAATCCTAAAACCACACCCATACCCAACTTAACTCCTTGACTCATGTAGGTAATTCATATGGATGGACCTTAACCCCTAAGCCCCTGGCTAAGAGGGTTAGGAACAACATAGTGAATGCCTCAAATGAGTCCTATCATGGCTCATATAGGCTTAACATGGCTTCATGGCTCAACCAAAGTGATTCAATTTCACTCATATTTGATCAATCTTCTTTTTTTCAAAATTTCAAATTTTGACCCCGGGGACCCTGCACCTATCAAACCTACCAAAAGCCCTTAAAATTGCCCAAATCCTCCAAACTTTCTAAATCACCCAAAACTCCCCAAACTTAGCCCTAAACATTTCCTCACCAATCAAATTGATCATCCATAGCCAAAAATACCAAAGATTCCAAAAATACCGCCCAATACCCTTCAAATACCCAAAATACCCCTCTTAGCCAAAAAATCCAAAAATTCATAAAATTCCTAGAAAATTCCAAAAAATCCCAAATATTCCCAATTTCATTTTGTCCAACTACACCATAGGTCAATTTTGTTAATTTACCCCACTTTTACCAAAACCCCCAATTTAGCCCATTCTTAACCTAAGTGAACCCAATGTCAAACCAAACCTACCCAATTGACCCCAATTTTGGTCCAATTCAATTCTAAACTTCAATTTAACATCCACAATATCAATCTAGACCAAATCTAAGTCCAATTTGATTGGCATTTGAATCCAATTTCATTTTTAAGCTTAAAGCCCAATTTTGACCCATGACCCAAACTTAGCCCAAACCAACCCAATTCAATCCCAATTTGACCCAAATATTTTCTAAAAAACCTTCCTAGAATCCCCACAAACAAAACGCTAACATGATTTGCTCAAAATTTGGACCCAAACCCCACTCAAATTCAACACAAACCAAAAAGCCCAATTTTGACCAAAACCCAAACCTAACCCAAATAAGCCCAAGTCCCAAAACCAAAACCCAACCAAAGTTGAAACCTCTTTGAAACACTCCCATAAACATTTCCAAATATTAATTTTACATCAATTTCAACCTTAGCCCAACATTGGCCCAAATTAGCCCAATTTGACCTACATTGGCCCATTCACCAAATCAACCCAAATTCAACCCAATTCAGACCCAAACCACCTTAAATTCATTTCAAATCACTCATGACACATCCCTAGACTAAACCCAACATTTATTTAGCCCAATCCTTTACAAGATTTCCACTTACCAATTTGTTTTTAAACTTAAAAGCCCATCCCCTTAAACCATGCTAAAAGCCCACCTTTACCTAATTTTTTTAAAAAAAGCCCAAACCCATCCTAAAGCCCACACTACAATTTCATCTTATCTTCATTCAATTAATATCACTCCTTAAGTGCTAAATCCATCATGAAAATCAAACCAAGATGGTATTATGCCAAATCCCATCAAATAACCCAAAAATTTTCAAAATTTCATAAACCCTTTTCCATGAAAGTTGACTTGACTTTTCCCAAGCCAAATGTGAGCCATGAACAAGCCATTCTCAAGCCACATGAAGCCATGGGGGCTTTGACTTGTCATTAGTCTACTTATGGCAACAAGAGGGGGTTCTTTCTTAAACCTCCCTTAAACCTTTTTAACCTTATTTATGCTACACACTAAACCATGTTTAGCCACCTCACCATGGATAAGGACTTCACTACCCCAATTCAAGCTCGACCCAAATGATTCTCCCTCAGCCCAAGGTCAAGCCTTAGATGCTGAACCTAGCCCAAATGCATGAGTTGAACCAAACCAAGCCAAAATGAGCCTTCTCCCATTCCATTTAAATCAAACTCCTTTACACATGTCCATGGCCAACTGACTGCACTAAACCCCAGCCCTGACCCAACTGAACCTGAGAGTGACCCATGTCTGCCGACCAGCCACCTGGATCGCCGAAAAACACCACACCCGAGAGCTCACATGTGAGCCAACATTGAAATTCCCCCTTACTGAGTTGCCCCAAGTCCAGTGGCTACCATGGCTATTCTTCTCTTGCATAGAGCAGCTGATCCCAAGCCCTAACTCCCCCTGGGAGGCCTTCCACTCTCTCCTATTTAAACACCACCTCCTCTCGGCCATGGGAGGTGCTGAAACAAACCTTAGGGAAACTCTACCAAAATTGTTCCAGATTACTCCCCACACATAGAGAACTTGATCCCCATTGAAATCCCCTGCCATTTCCTCTATGTGAGCTCAATTTCAGAGTTGAAATCCAAGCCCAAAACCAGGACACTTCTCCACAGTGAGCCAATCCCCAAATTGATTGGTCCTACACCTTCACCAGACCAAGAGAAGAGGTTTCCCCCTAAAAGCCCCCTCTCCAGGCCAGCCATTGCTTCTAGCCTCCAAGCTTTGTGATCGGCCGTGGGCACTTTCATACCTAGACAATTCACCAGGCCAAGGGACTTCATATGGAGCTTGCTTGGACCCAATCGAACGTGACACAACTCTCAGATCGAAGCTTCACTTCTCTGAGCAAAGGTATGGAATCACTCTTCTTCCCGAGCTTCCAGAGATTCTCAATTTAGTTTGGGTCAATTTCAATACATGTTTACCATATGGATGTGTTCGTCTCTTCAAGATGAATCCATAGAGCATAAGAACTCGAAAATCCATTGAGAATCGAGTGAGAAATTAGGGTTAGAAGGTTGACGGTCACGGGTTCACACCAGTCGTAGACGATGACCAGGAGCCGTCGGATCGCGTGTGTATCGAGCGGACAGTCAGGATCACGCCGGACGGAGCAACGGGACATGAACCGCTAGCCGCATCGCATCCCAGTCAGATGGCGGCGCCGAATCAAAAGATGACGCGTGGAGCTTCGGAGACGCCGAGGTTGACACGACGCCGCATGGATAAGTAGGAAATTAGGATTTTTCTTATTTATTTAATTACCAGAACTTTGAAAATCCATAACTTTATGTAAAAAAATCCTAAAAATAAAATAAAAATACCCTCTTGCTCTGTGAACAGAGGAGAATAATGTGGAAAAGAAATCATGTAATTTCATTAAGTATTTTATTTTTAATTATTTATTTACTCTCTGCACTATTTCAATTCTCCATGCATGTAGGAAATTCACCATGGACGAGACCATATGGCTTTTGAGGCCTCTGAATTTGGGAACATTCCCTGAATTTTCCAAGGTCAGAGGCCATCCCTATGAGAAGTTATTGATTTTTCAAATTCATGTTGCTGTTTTGAGTATTTTAATTCCAATAATTAGCATGTTGAGAAATAAATTCTAGGAAAATTTGGTGATGTTTCTTATGACTCAGAAGGACCTAGGAAAAATAATTTTTGAGCTAATTCATTCTGAACAACCCTAATTGGCTTAAACACCCAAAAGTGAACTTTAATTAATTAGGGCTAACCATTCATCAAATTAACTTAAAAACAATTCTCCACTGTCCTTTAGGGATAGGAGAACATCACATAAAAATTTGAAAACAATTGGACTTCATTAACCCCACCAAAAGGGTTGATTAAGCCTCTTAAGTAATAATAAATAAAATTAAACTTTAAAAATTTATAACTCACAAAATACTTTTAAAAAATTCACTAAATTGGTTTTGGAGCCTCTCTGATATTAGAGGAATTTAGGAAAATTAAAATTATAATTTTCTAAAAAAGTTGATTTTTATCAATGTTTTAATAATTTTAATAATTAAAAAATAATGAAAATCATAAAAATATTAAAAATCACCAAAATGTCATATTTTGAATTCTAAACACTTAGGAACAAACTAAATATTTTTCTTAAGTCCCTAGGATAAGATATTGAATTTTAAAGATTTAATGTAATTTTTAATATTAAAAATGTATTTTTTTAACCTTTTCACTAAAATAATTCTAATAAATCAAAGAAAATCAGAAAATTATAAAAATTGGTTTTTGGTTTCTCTGATATCAAAAAGATTTTTGAAAAATATAAAATTAATTTTCAACCTTTATTTTATTTTTAAATTAAGTAATACTCCAAAACTCAAAATAATTATAATAAATAAAATAAAATTCAAAAAATTACCAAAATTTGTCCAAATGGTCCTCTGGTCATTAGTAATGCCCCATAATTTTCTTAAGAGCAGAAGAATTCTCTTGGTCATGTTATTGAATTTCCCTTAAAAAACCCCTATTTTCCATTAAAAATAATTACATAAATAAATTAAATACAAAAAAATCACATTTTCTCCTCTAATGTCTTAATTGACATGGAAGTGACGTCACATAAAAATTTCAAGTTCATTTGAGCTTAATTTAGTGAGTTATAGAATTATTAAGCTTGAAGGGCAAAATGGTAATTAAAATTTTCAACCTTTAATTAAAATTTTAAGATTAATCAAAAGGGAAGGGTAAAATATTTGATTTTAAACTGATTTTGGATGATTGAAACCTAAATGGTTAAGGGTAGAAACCCACCAATCCTTTTAAGAATAATTAAAGTAAGCCTTAATTAATTAATTAATTAAATTTGAAAGATTAATAAAAAAAAGAAAAAAATTGAAATTATAAAGTAGGGATATTATTTAAGAAGATGTTTATTCTTTAATTTAAAAATCCCTAAATAAATCACTTCAATAATACTTAATTCTTAATTAAAAGATTAAAATAATAATCCAAATTAAAATTAAATTAAAATTAAATTAAATTAAATTAAAGTCAAATCAAATTAAATTAAATTAAACTAAATTATAAATTAAATTAAATTAAAATTAAATTAAAATTAAATTAAATTAAACTAAAATTAAATTAAATTAAATTAAATTAAATTAAAATAAAATTGAAATTAAATTAAATTGGAATTAAATTAAAATAAAATTAAATTTAAATTAAATTAAATGGAAATTAAATTTAAATTAAGGTAAATTAAATTAAATTAAATTGAATTAAATTAAATTAAAATCATTTAATTACAAACCTAAATTAAATTATTGAGAATTAAACCTAAAATAACTTGAACACTATTCCAAACTTAAACTAATTTTTTATAATTAAATCAAAATTAGAATTAAATCATTAAGTCTAAATCATCAAAATACTTAATAACTTGATTTGCCCTTTTAAGCTCTTATTATTATAACTCTTAAATGAAATATCAAGTGAAGTATTATCTCACTTATAGGATATTCAAATGTCCTAAGTTCACTGAGCAAAAGAATAACATTTAAACTCCCGGATGATTAATTCACTTGTATAATTAAATTCTCTTGGACTTAAAACGATCCTAGAAATATTGAAAAGATGTTTAAGAATCGTCTTAAGCACTTCCTCAATATGATAGGATGTTTATAAGAGCAATTGAACTTAATTGTTCTTTGATGAAGAAAATCGTCTTTAAACCAAAACACAAGAACCTAGACGTCATAGGAGATGACTAGCTATAGGATTAGGACTTTGATAGACAACCAAAACCTTTCACTTAGCTTTACCTAGGTACTTGATGAAACATTTAAATGCCTTAACATGTGTTTTAAGTGCAGCTTGGGATGACGGGAAGACCCTCCAGGTACACTTTTATTTTGTTGCAATTCTATCGCAATTTACTTACATGCACTGTTACTTTACTTTTCTTGCATGATAAACAACTGTTGCATGAAAACCAAAACCTTTAGGATAGTCCCTGAATTGAAACCAAAACTAAATTAAAAGTCACTGCAAGATAAAAATCACCACCACAACATTTCAAAATATAAAAACAACTCCAAATTTAATCACAAATAGAACACAAAACTACAATTGCAACTAAATTAAAACGTCTTGTTGAATGATCGGGAATACCTCGGATGATGTAACCCACGTGTTGCTAACGGGATTTCCCACGGTCTAAATGAAAGTGTGGAACTCATTCAGTTGAGTTTAGCAAATTCATCTGGACTAAGTGAATTCAATGAAAATAACGGTGCCGGGATGACAGAACCGTGGGATCTTAATCGGTTCTGTTCTAATAACTTTAAGATTTGTTTTAACTAAAACACTAAAAACACTTGGACTTTAAGATTCCTAAAACCAAACTCTTCTCTTCTCTTTTGATTACAATCTTCTAAAACTAAACCTCTGCAACAACAAGGAGCTCGGAGCATGGTGGGCAGCACGGCCATCGTCATCAGCAAAACCTGAGTCTACTTCAGCAAAACTTTCTTAGAATTAAATAACAAAGCCATAGGATTTCGAGGTAGTTTTCCTAGTGCAACATAAATCCTCAACTCTCCGTTAGACATTTGCATGATCGTGTCATGTAAATTAAGCCCTAACCGGTTTTAGGACTCCGAGGTAGTCGTTTAGTACGACATAAACCCTCATATCTTCGAGGCTATTTGTATGATTTTATCATACAAATATAAGTCCAAATTAGTTAAAATTGGCAAGATTGAAATATCAGATAATATTAGGATTTTCTTAAATTTGAGCCAAACAATAGGATGGTTTGGGAAGTTGCCAAGATTCTTCTTGGATCTTCAGCTTCTCCTACTCCTCTTCCATTGGACTCCTGAAAATAACTATTCTAAATTTGATCCATTCCCTGTTGAAATCTCCAAAATCCAATCCTTTGAAAACCTTAAACTTTGAAATTCTTGAGAGCAAAGTCACTGATCATTATCGAGAGTTTTCTTAAATGATTCACTTCATTTAAAATGTAATTAACTACGAGGGCTTGCCCTTATAGGGAACTTTAAGAACCCGGGTAATATAAACCCTGTTTAATTCATTTATATTAAAGCGGGGAATTTGTCGGCTTATAAAATTGGTTCGCGGACCGAACGGATGTCACAAATCTTCTAGTTTATTTAATCGAGCCCCATCGTCGAGCGATGTGCCTATTCTTCGGGATAGATACACGGTTTGTGGTGCGAGTGCTCGTTTATATAAACTATTTGGGATGTGAGATCGGTTTGATTTCATATATTAAAATTTTTCAAATTTAAAATTATTTTCAAAATCAAATACTACTTTTCAAATTATATAATTAAATTAAACTAAAAATTCACCGACAATTTCTTTAGGCGACCTTCTTTTCAAAATACAACACTCAATCTAAAAATATACTGACATAGCGCTGATTGGAAAACTCAATACAACTCAAGATAATGTTCCAACCAAGATTCTTCTCTATGGTTCGTTTGGTACACTCGCATGAGGTAGAGGAAGGAAGTGCAAACAAGATGTTCTGCTGAAAGATTGTCTGGTGTCCTTCCTTGCGATTTCAAAAGGCATCACATGTGTGCCCGATCATGTTGTACCACCAAGGGACTAAAATGGATCTTTGAGTGTAGCTTTGAGAGACATATTCTATATTTCTGAACGGGTCATTGTTGTCGTCAATGGAGGATTACCTCATTCTTGAATCCAATGATGTCGGGGCTGGTCTTGAGATAGAAGGGCACTAGTCACTATAGCTTCTGGTGCTACATCTCAACCGTCATTCAAGTAGCTTGAGTGGCACGTTGTGATGACTAATCAAACCCCTTCTTTTTTAGGTGTATTTAATTGGCTGCAAGCAATGTGTAAGAACAAATGTATATTTACAGTGATTGTTATTATTGGTTGGGTATGGTACCTCGTATTTCATTTGCACAAGTTATAGTCCAGATGGCTCGTCATTATTGAATTTAAACGAGCTCTTGGACATGCTCTCGAATGGTAAAGACCGGGAAAGTGGAGTGGTCGGATGCTCTGAACACAAGGTTGGAGTTGATCAAACTACTGTTGGGGTAACCTGTAAACTTTAGATAGGAGAAATGGTTGATTCGTGGTGGACCACGTAGTGAGGATTTTTTTTAGGTGAAAATCTCACATAAGAGGATGCAGTGACTCCCGCGAAATTAGTTTATTTCATGACTATGATAGTTGGCCTTGAGCATGAAACTAAATTATGGAAGCAATCAGAAACTCTCTTACAACGTGAGCTTATGGATTTGAGGTATAAATGTCAAGTTCCTCAAGTTCAAACTGACTTGGGTCATATGGGTTATTTCTAAGTCTGTTGGAGTGTTTGTATTGAGAAGACTCATCCGACTTGGTTACCTTCTACTTTAGGCCATGCTGGATCTTGTATAATGCTTTTTCTCACTTAAGTGATTCATTGCTTGTAGTGAAACCCCCTTTTTTAAATAAATAAATATGATGCTTCATTTTACATATGTGACGTGATGTTAGTTATACTTCCCATATTTTTATTTTTCTTCTTTTATCCAAGCTAATTGTAGGTGCTTACCTTCTATCTGTCCCTTATAAAATGAATGCTTTGACCATTTTTGTTTTACTTGTCATTTTCTTGAGTTTTTCACTTCACTTACTTTCATTAGAACATGGCTTCTATTACTCAAGGCTTTTCCTATCGTCCCATTGTTCATGCTTCTTCCAACTGCTTCCCTCTCATTCATCACAAACTCATGGAGTCTGTAAAAAAAAAAACTTCATGGATCATCCCAAATGGATCCAGAACAACATCATATATCCAGTATTTATGCTTTATTTGTCTGTTTGTGGGCCAAAAAGAAAGTTTAGCACTCAAACACCTTCTACTTACAAGAGCTGGCTCTTTAAAAGGACTAGTTTAGCCTTGGACTTATGCTTTTGCTACAAGATGAACTCGTGTACTTTTTTAACATCTTTGGAATAGTTCCAGCACAAGTGATGCCAAATTCAATAGTTATTATTATGACAAAAGTTTTATACATGTGGAGGATGAATATCCCTTCGTTGATTGAGTTGTTTAATAGTCTATTTTACCAATGTTGATGGTTTATTTTATTTATTATTAGTGGAAAAATGAGCCCTATTCTAAGGTTGTGAGAGAAAAGTGAGGGATGGAAGCCAAAGTTTTATTCTTCTTATATTGAAGGACATTGGCCAATCATTATGAGCCTTTCTTACATGCTAAAGAAGGTTGGGTCCAAACTTTCATATGAGCTATTACAATAGGCATAATGTGTTATTGGCATGTTACTTAGCATCCCAATATATTTGGGCAACAATTTCATCAAAAAGATGTTGACTCCGAACGTTTTGGCATCATGACTAAAGAGGCGTGAACATTCGTGGATGCACTTCAAGAGGATGTGGATGAAAAATCAACTTCGAGGGACCAAGACGATATGTTTGACTTTGTTTCATTTAATACTTATTTTCAATCTCATCTTTATCTATGATTATTCAAAAATTTGGAATTGACAAAGTGTTTTTGATTTTGAAGAAGGGGGTTTATCAAGGGAATAGTGAGTAATACTATTTATGATACATGTTTTTATGTTGACATTAAAGAAGATGAGGTGATTGGCATGAGAAGCATGAGGGTGACAGAGCGGCTGATAAAGCAACAACTACTTTTTTGTTGGAGAGTACTACAGACGTGATCATTTTATAGATTACAAGGCCACTCAAATTTATGCCTCGCTCACCAAAAGTAATTTTTGATGTAAGAATGAATATTTTCATTTGCTAATTCTATATTTTAATTCATGATTGTAATGATTTTCTACTTGTGGGATGTGTTTTGGTTGTGATGCAGGTAATAAGCTTGCAATAAGAAGCTAAAGAAGGAAAAATGACCAGAAGGCCAACACACACATGCCAAAATGTAGTGCACTCGCACCTCACCTTAAAGCAAACGGCACGGTTGCACCTGCACAACAAATGTGAGAGGGTCGTACACTCACATCGTACCCTCAACAACCTCACTTCGATTCCTCACTACACTCACACACTAGTCAATATTTTGTGAATTTGAAAGGTTTTTGTGTGTGATTTTGAGGCTCAACTATAAAAGTAAATGTATTGAAGTCTTTGGATAATTCTTGGCAGTGGAGGCTTCCTCTTTTGCTGGTTTTAGAAGATTCTTTGTAAATCCAAAAGTTTTTCTTCATTAGTTCACTTTTGTGAAATTATTCTAGAGTGCTTTCTTATAGTGTTGGGGGAGTTGCGAGAGAGAGAGAGAGATTTGTGTTAACTTGTACGAGGGAGATCTGCGAAGAGCTGACATTGTCCATAGATGAATATAGATCATCACAAGGGGTGATTGGTTTTGGTGTGAGGTTTTTGTACCTATTCACATTATTTTCTTAATGTTTTCAATAAATATCTTGATGCTTTCTTCCCTCATACATAGTAGTTAATTCTCTTTCATAATTTTGTGACGTAAGGTTTGTGTTGAATTGATGTTTTGAATCATGAGTTTTGTCTAAATATTTTTATATGCTTTGGATTTCATATGTTGATATTTTAATCGTCTAAACATCATTTGATCTGATTTGGCCAATCATAAATTTAAAATCATTTTTGATCTGGGACTTCACTATTGACCAGAAAAACAGTTAAACTAACTCACAATCACCGAGGGGAATAGACCATACATATTTAAGTCCCTTAAGTGTAATATGGGTTTCCAAAGCTTCTTATGACCTACACATAGGCCAAGGAGGATTTGTCTCTAGTTGTCAACAACAACGTTGGAGACTCATAGAAAAAACATTGAAGAATCACTACATTAGTGTCACAAGAAAATGAACATTATACCTTTCAAAACTCCAACAAAACTTAGTAATATTTTCTAATTGCTACGTTCAAATTTCAAAATCTTTGAATTTTTGCAAATCCAAATGAGTTGAACTATACTTAGCAGTGTAATAAACTAGAATGTAGCCAATTAGAAAAGTTGACAATTTTTTCTCGTTGGATCAGTACACAAGCTCTAATTTTGTGTATTACTTGATCGTCATTTATACTTGCATGGTTGACCAATTACTTTGAAGCGGTTTTAGACATCAATTTTTTGCTGGCTAAAGAGTCTAATTTTAGAAGAATTTTAGAGAAACATTTTGAGTTTAAGTTTTTTTTTTTTTCTTATTTTCATATTTATCTATGCTTTTGTTATAGTTTTATTTTCTTCTTTGCTTTTGAAACATTCAAAAAACAAAAAACAAGTTGTAGCATTTTTTCATTGTTTTTATTTTTTTGTGAGTTAGTTATTTTTAATAATGTATTTCCATTGTGTTTGTACTTCCTTTTTTTGGTTTTGCATTAGACTAGTAATCCTTAGGAGAAAACTATAGTTGCATGCAAATGATCTATTTAGCAGAACTTTTCCATTTTATCTTGAACCTCAAAAAAAAAATCAAAAAATGAAAAACTAAAAAAAATGGTGTAAAAATGGCAAACCCTTAAGAAAATCATTTAAAGCCTCTTAGGGACTATGCCACCTTATTTATGTAGGAGATTCACATAAGTATTAATTACCATATCATAGAAGCCACCACATTTAAATTGATACCTACAATCATCAAATGGTTCAAAATAACTAGTTTTGGGGTTGGCTACTAAAGACCCAAAAATTGGCCAATTTCTTAGAACTGTGTGCCATCTTCAGCTATAATGATGTCCCTAGTGATGTCGTTAAACTAAGGCTATTTCCTTTCTCACAAAAGGATAAACCCAATTTGTGGCTAACCTTCTTAGTTCCAATGGCAATCACCACTTAGACTAAATTAGCTCAAAAATTCCAAGCCAAGTACTTATCTCCATCGAAAACTATCTAACTTAAGAATGACATCACCTCCTTCGAAAACTATTTAACATATGCTAACCCAGTTAGGTGGAGAGTCAACTGACGAAGCTTGGGAGAGGTTCAAAAAACTACTTAGGAAACATCCACACCACACCTTACTTGATTGCTTGATTAAAAAAACTATTTACAATGAGCTAGTGGTATCCTTAAAGTTGATCATATACAGTACAGCTGAGGGGTCCCTCATGTCAAAACTATTTGATGAAGCCTACGAATTGATAGAAAAAATGGACACGAATAATTTCTAATGGCCATCTAAGAGAACCAACCTAAAGAAGATAGCTAATATGCATAAGGTTGATATTCTGGGAATCCTTACATCATAAGTTATTGTCATTTCTAAGAAGTTAGACTACTTCAGGAAGAATTTGGTGCAAGTATCCCTACCAACTGATGAGATAGCCTATGAACTAGTAAGAGATCCTAATACTACCACTTTAGAGACCCTGAATGTCATAAAAAATAGTTTTAAAAATCCTTATTCCAAAACCTAAAACCTATGATGGAAAGGTCACCTAAATTTTAACTAGACCAATGATAACTTAAGAGAAGGAAAAAAACACCCAACTCTATTGGAATTGGAACCACCAATATGGTAATTCAAGACTAACCTATCCATAGAGATTCATCTCTATTTCTTAGTTTAACGAGAAAATACCATCTTCAAAGAAGATTGTATTACAGATGGGGAACCAGCTATAAAGACAAGTTGTAACCATAAAGAACATGGTGAATTAAGCTGGGAAGTTAACAAATTTTTTTAGTAGACTCCAAGAGATGTTCCCTAGTAACACCAAAGTGAATCTAAAGGATAAGCTTGTGGATTAGTGTAAAGTTTTTAGAGTAACGATGAGGATAGATCGAGAAGATATTTCTTGGAAGAAGAGCAAACTAGCAAAGCTAAATTTCAAATCTAGAAGACTGAGTGAAGACCTACTCTAATTTAGTGAAAAGACCCTCACCTCCTAGGATAGTAAAAAAGATACCACTACCACATTTTTCCTAAAGGCTCCATAAATAAAAATTAGACCTACAGTTTTTGAAGTTCTAAGAGGGATTTAAGAAGTTCACAATTACTATTTCATATGCTAAAACCTAGAATGGATGCTAAATAACGTGGAGTTTATGAAAAAGATCCTTGATAAGAAGAGAACACATAGAGAAATTGAAGTTATTGTGTTTGATGGGGAGTGTAGCGTGATCTTGCAAAAAAAAAATTTCATAAAAATTTAAGGACTCGGGGAGCTTTATTATTATGTGTTTCATAAGAAGAATCATTTTTAGGAAAGCTCTTTATGATTTAAGAGCCAGCATCAACCTCATCCCTCTATCAATTTTTAATATACTAAGATTATGAGAGGACCATCCCACCACAATGACCTAGTAGTTAGCTTTCCAATCTTTGACCCATCCTATAGGGTTTAGTCAAGGTTAATAAGTTTATCTTTTATTTTGATTTAATTGCCATAAACATGAAGGAAGATAAATAAATACCCATCATAATTGACATACCCTTTTTAGTCATTAGGAGAACAATGATTAATGTACAAAATGGAGAATTGATCATGAGAGTTAATAATCAGGAGGCAGCTTTTAATATTGTGAAACCAACAAAATCTCCCTAAAGCTCTAGTGAAAATCAATGTAATAGGGTAGATATGGTAGTCCATATAATTGATAATCAATTTTTAGAAATGTTAACATGGACCGGTAGAGCAACAAGTAGTTGAGGATTGTTGTGAGAGCCCTAAAGAAGAATAAGCTCTACTTTTAGAGGTAGTCCCTAGAATTAATAGGAATAAGGTTGAGCTTGTTGACATGACTACTATTGTGAAGCCTTTAGTGTCATACATAGAAGAGGACACATATTTTGTAGTGAGAAGCCTCCCTAATAACCTCAAGTATGCATCTTGAGGAGGATCTTATGCATGGTCCCCATGATTTTTGCTAAGTCAAATGAAGTACAAGAGTAGAAGACGATGAGAGCCTTAAATCAAGAATTTATTTCTTAGGATTTGGCATTTAAGTGACGCCCAAACATATTCTTTAGAACATTATTATAGATGTGAGATAGAGAAATACCAAAAACTTTTAATAAGGGTGTGGGGAGGAACACAAATATTCAAGAAGATCCAAGGTTAGATTGAGATTTGATGACTTAGAAAATCCTCCAGGACTATTAAGATTTAGGAAGATAGACCAAGGACTATGGAAAAAGAAATTTGATCCTGGAGAAAAACCTTATGATTCATTAAATTAAGTTGTCCTAATGATATTAAACTAAGTTTTACTTAAGAGGAATCCCAAGCATTATTCATTGATTTGAGTGTGGTTTCTATTGTTTGCTTTGAATTTTCTTTGTTTGAGCTTCTGTTTTGAAGGTTTTCATGTAAGTGTTTGTTTAGAGACCTTTTGAGAGTAGGGGGCACTGCACTCCATTTATTTTTTTATTATTTTTTTTGTTATTGTGATATGTCTCAGTTGACCTCACTTTTATAGGGACCTTATGATAATGCCCATAGACAAGACATGTATTAAACCATTTACACTGACTCAAGATCCCCAGACAACTCTTTAAAAATCTAATGATAACCATGATTATTGAATTCATCCCAGGAGTAGGTCTACCAATATTGACCCCTTTAAATTTATCTAGGGTTCTCTAAACCCTAAAATTGGATTAACCTCACTACATCTTGTTGTAATAAAACCATGAAGACATCCCAAAATGATCAGACCAGCACTTGACCTCAAAAGTCACCACATGGACCATTTGGTGAACCCTAAGACCAAATGGGTCAAACTTGGTCATAGAGGTAAATTTTGGACCCAATGACCACCCTAGGGACCATTTGGTCAACCCTAAGACCAAATTGATCAAACTTGGTCAAAATGGTCAACTTTGGACCCAATGACCACAACAAGGACCAATTGGTCAACCTTAAGATAAAATTTCTCAAACTTGGTCATAATGGTCAATTTTGGACCTAATGACCACCCCATGGACCATTTAGTCAACCCTAAGACCAAATTGGTCAAACTTGATTGAAATGGTCAATTTTGGACCTAATGATCATCCCATGGACCATTTGGTCAACCCGGACACCAAATTACTCAAACTTGACCCTTTTATGAACTCAAGACACTAAAATGACCAAACATGACCATTTGATCAATCTAAACACTAAAATGGGTCAAACCAAACCATTTGATCAAATCAAGTTATTTAATAGCTCCTTCATGACTCACTCAAGCATGACAAGGTCAAGTAAGTCATCCTAGTCAAACCTGGGACCTAAATTAATCAACATTGGTCAACATTGGTCAATAATAGTCAACCTTGGTTAAACATGATGAAAACGTTAACCTTGAACCAAATTGATTAATAATTTATAAATTGGTCAACACCCAAACTTATTTTGACCAAATCATGGGTTTATAATATAATTTAATTTTTATAATTACCTAATTAACTTAAAATGAAATTATGATTAAATAACCCTAAATTGAAATTAAATTTATGACATCATACATGACATATAAACCCATGAATGAATTTTAAACTTAAATTCAACCCATGGGGGGATTGCCAATGGGTCATAAATAACCCATTAAACACTCACCATGACATGAATGCCTTACTTAGAACCTTCAAGCCCACAATTTTTTACCTTATTCTAAGGCCATCATGAGGCCATTATGAGGGGTGAAAGGAGGTCGCATTCATTCATGTAACCATTGGAGGAACATTTTGTGAATTCATCCCACATCTTAATCATCATCCAATGGAAAAAAACATTACTTAATGTCACCCTCCCCATCATAATTAAACTCATCATGAACAAGCTATGGAAATGAGGGAAGAGAGAGCTATGTGTCATTCTTCCATAAATTCAATGTATGTCTCATATGCTTACATGGGAGGGGATAATTAGCTATATCCAAGACAATTCTATCCACTTCATGAGCCACCTAATGGAAGGAAGCCAAAACAAAAGTCAAATCTTCACAATAAATTAAGTTCATTATGGAATCACTTTGTGGAGCTCACCCATGGTTATCTCCAGCCGGGGAACTTATCCTCATGCCATCATGAGGTTGTTACCTTCTTCCCTAAGCAAATCAAAGCTCATTCATGGCCATTCATGGTTATAAATAAGAGCTAACACGAGAGCTTCCCAAGATAGGAGAGACCAACCTACACTGCCCAAGTCTTGAAAGATCCAACATAAAAATTGTTTTCCAAACCTTAAAGAGTTGTTCCCCCATAGAATTAGCTACTAAAATCCATTTACCTTCTCCAATTTCATGCCCTAAAAATAGGACAAGTTTTTGGGTCTACATGAATACCTCCAATCTTTAAATTGACCATTCCAACACCATCCCTGAGCCCTACGAAGAAGTTTCCAATTGAAATTAAGGCTTTCCATAAGCTCTAACCTATTCCAAGACCAACTCGTGAGGATATTTTATCTAAGATATAGTTCGAGCCAATTTCATCCCAAATTAAGCACATTAGGAGCTTCGCAGGGACCTAGCGATTGTTTCTATCAAGCTTGATAGAGGTTGCACCTCATCAAGGCCAGGTATGACCATTTTAACCTAATTCTTGCTCAGGTTTGAGGCATTGTTAAGTAAACCATTTCAAAACCTAGACATCACCGTATAGATGTATTCGTCTCTTTGAGATGAAGCATTAGGAACAAATTTCACTAAAATTCATGGCAATTTGAGTGAGATCTTGTGCCCTAAACATGGACGATCTATGGGTTATAACAGGTTAGGGACGATGGTTAGATGCTGTCCATTTCTATGTATTGGAAATGGACAGCTCTGATCTGGCCAGACCGCAAATTCATCCATATGAAATGGACGAAACAGCAGGCCACGTGGCTGCCCGCATGGAAATTCCAACCAACCAAATGATGTCATGTGTCGTTTCGATGATCCGAGGATCCAGTCAGCCCTCGCGCAGATAAATAAGAAATCATGGAATTTTTTATTTCAATAAATACAGAAATCTTTAAAAATTCATATCTTGACAACGAAAAATCAGAAAAATATGGTAAAAATTCCCCTGGATTCAGGAGAACAATGAGGAAATTATAAAAAACAAAACTTTAAATTAATGAGTTATATTTAATTATTGATTAATTAATTACTCTCTAGAGTAATTTAATTATTACAATTTTTTATAAACCCAAAAACTATGAAATGTTTACAGGTTGATCCTCTCATCTATAGGGATACTCTAAGATTTTTGAAAGTCTAGGGGATTCTCTAACATGAGATATCTATTTTTTAACCTTACTTTGTAGTTATTTTAAAGAATAATTACAACAATTAGAAAATTGAAAATTAAAAATAGGAAAATGGTTAGAAAATTTAGGATAATAAATTTAACTCATTCAATGACAATTTTTAACTTTTGAAAATTTTAAATTAAAATTTGGACATGTAAGGACTAAAATCATAAATTATAAAAATTAAATTTTAATCTTAACAATTCCCATATTAGGTTTAATTCACTTTGAACCAAAATTAAACCCTTAAACCTTAATTACATTAAGTTTAAGATAAATTAAATCTTAATTAGGTCTAACCCCTCATTATGCCTAATTAACATACTTAAACCTTAATAACGTTAGGTTTAAGTCAAACCAAACCCTATTTAGGTATAATCTCTTATTAGGCCTAATTAACATAATTAAACCTTAATAACATTAGTTTTAATTAAACTTAAACCCTAAACCCTAATTAGGTCTAATTAATTCAATTATTCCTTACCTAAATTAGATTTAATTAAACTTAAACCCTAATTAGACCTAACCCTAATTATACCAAAATTAAGTTTAATTAGACTGAAACCCTAATTAGACCTAACCCTAATTAGGTCTAATTAATCCAAGTAAATTTTACCTAAATTAGGCTTAATTAAACATAAACCCAAATTATACATAACCCTAATTAAGTCTCATTAATCCAATTAAACCTTACCTAAATTAGTTTTAACTAAACTTAAACCCTAATTAGACCTAACCATAATTAGGTCTAATTTATCCATTTAAAACTTACCTAAATTAGGTTTACTTAAACATAAACCATAATTAGACCTAACTTTAGTTAGGTCTAATTAATGAAATTAAAACTTACCTAAATTAGTTTTAAATAAACTTAAACCATTATTTGACATAACCCTAATTAGGTCTATTTTATCCAATTAAACCTTACGTCAATTAGGTTTAATTAAACTCAAACCATAATTAGGCCTAACCCAAATAAGGTCTAATTAATCCAATTAAACCTTACCTATATTAGTCTTAATAAAACTTAAACCCTAATTAAACCTAACCCTAATTTGGTCTATTTTATTCAATTAAACCTTACCTAAATTAGGTTTAATTAGACTAAAACCCTAATTAAACCTAACTCTAATTAGGTCTAATTAATCCAATCAAAACTTAACTAAATTCGTTTTAATTAAACTTAAACCCTAATTTGACCTATCTCTAATTAGGTCTAATTAATCCAATTAACCTTACCTAAATTAGGTTTAATTAAACTTAAACCCTAATTAGACCTAACCCTAATTAGAAACAATTAATCCAATTAAATCTTACCTAAATTAGGTTTAATTAAACTTAAACCCTAATTAGACCTAACCTTAATTTGGCCAAATAAGTCCAGTTAAACCTTACCTGAATTAGGTTTAATTAATCCTGTACCATAATTAGGTCTAACCATAATTAGACCTAATTAACCTAATTAAGCCTTACTTTTATAAGGCCTGAACCTTACTTATGTTTAACTTAAGAAAAACTTAAATACTCATTAACCATTACTTAAGTTTAATCTAAGTTAGACTTAAAATACTTAAATAATCCTATTAAGTAAAAAAGACATCATAGGTTCAACCTACATTGAAACTAAATAAACATATATCTTAGGTTCAATCCAAATTGAACCTGAGTCAGAAAGTCATCATAGGTTCAACCTACATTAAACCTAAATAAACCTATACCTTAGGTTCAACCCAAGTTGAACCTAAGTTAAAAAGACAACATAGGTTCAACCTACATTGAACCTAAATAGATCTATAACTTAGGTTCAACCCAAATTGAACCTAAGTCAAAAAGACATCATAGGTTCAACTACATTGAACCTAAATAAACTTGTACCTTAGTTTCAACCCACATTGAACCTAAATCAATCTAAAACTTAGGTTCAACCCAAAGTGAACCTAAATCCACATAAAGTTCAGGTGTAACTAACAAAACAAACTTTAGGTTCTATTTACATTGAACCTAAATGAATTATACCTTAGATTTTACCTAAATTAAATCTAAGAGATATTGAATCTTAGAATCTACTTAATTGAATCTAAAAGAATCAAAACTTAGATTCTGTTGAATCTAAATAATATCAACCCCTTTAACTTTACCCAAAATTTAGGTTTAAATCTAAATTGTGAACCCAAGAGACAATATACCTTAGATTCTAATTTAATTGAATCTAAGCTATATTGAACCTTATGTTTTACCTAAATCATTTATGTTTTAGGTTTTACTTAAATACATTAGTTTCCACCAACATTGAACCAAGATCATTAGGTTCTATCTAAATTGAACCTAAATCACCCTATACTTTAGATTCTACCTGAATTGAATCTAAATAATATCAAATTTCAGATTTTAATTAAAATGAATCTAAAAACACCTTATACTAGGTTCTACCTAAATTGAACCAAAAACAAGATGCTTAATGATCTTAATCGGATCATTCAAAAAGAAATAAATGACAAAACAAATGAACTTAATTTGTTAATAAATCATTAAAAACCTAAAATATTTCAAACTTTAAAATCTGACAAAAGGCATCAAGACTTAAATGAAATCCTAATCAACAAAAATCACTGAACACAACTTGAAACAATAGTATGTTTTGATCTAGAAAGATTTCTTGGACAATGCAATATTTGGTTGTTGAAAAGAGTCTTATAGTCCTGGCTTAAACACCTTTCGGACTAAGTAGAATCAAGGCATCCGATGACTAGGGCGACTCCATGCCAAGCCTGTTATCATCATTTCCGGGCACCATCTAGAGAGTGGAGGACTCTGTTGGGGATTTATCTCTCTCCTCATCTCTTGTTAAATCATTTTTTCTCAATCTAAAAGATATTTTATTCTTTGAAAAGATAGAATTATTTCTGATTGTTTTGACATAAATAAATAATTTCTCAGTTTATAAAATGGGTCAATAATAAATCTTAATATTTGGTTCACCTGACTATTCATAAAGCTGTAATGGATTCTCTTGACTCAGCCTTTTCTTATTTTTGAGATCTTGACTAACCAATCAATGAAGATGCTTACTTTGACCAAAATGATTTTGGATTGTTCGATGAAGCTGAATTTATACTAAGTAGTCCATCCCAAATCATTATATAACCCTTCAAGGAGTTTAAATTGGATCCCTACGAGGATTTTCTTCTTTTCAAAGGAGATTTACCTCAAGAGTTTCCTATAAAATAACTGACTTTTAAAGAAGATTGATCAAAAAGGAAAGAAAGTTTGTATTGAAAATAATACTTTCTTGAACTCCATATATTAGGATGGATCCTGTTCAAAAAGTGTTCTATTTACACAAACTCAATGGAAAAATACAACCTGTCCTCTAAAAAGAAAGAATGAAAGAAACAATATTAATAACTTCGAAGCATCTTAATCTGAAGATAGTGCTTTCAGGAGCTACTCTTCTTCAAAGAAAAATAATTTATCCAGTACCTTTTGAATACCAAGATAATACACCTCAATCCTTTAAAAGATAAAATTCTCCTTCAATACTAACTCTATATTACGTGTTCCAAAGACTTGCATGAAAAGACAGATGCTCAATCTCTTAACTTCTTGATAAAATGGGATGTGCAATTTCTACATCTATGAAAAAACAAATTCTCGCATTAGAAAATTTGACTAATCAAAAAGAGAACCAACAACTCCCATTAGAAAGTCAATATACTCGGGTAGTAGTTAAACTTCATTTGGGACCAAGAGTAGAAATATAACTATCCCAAAACATAGGACACGACACGATAAATTAATTCAAGAGGCATAAGAGACATCTTCCAAAATGAAAGCTCTTGTGCAAATGTTACAAGCTGGGGATTATTCCTATTCACAACAGGATGATACACTTCCTATAGCATCTTGTCCTATACTTAATAAAAATGCATGGACACGTGAGATATCAGAAGGAATCTCTGATGTTGTGAACTATGGACACTTCTCAGGAAAATACTTGTGATAAACATCCTGTTAAGTCATTTGAAGAAAGATTGAAAAGGTTGAAAGCCGACATCAAACAATTATCAACACCAAGAATAGAAGAACATTCACTTAATGAGGAATATGCAGAAATAAATATGATAGAGACAAGAATTACTTCCTCAGCACAAGAATTATCTTCACTAAGTGAAGAAAATATGTTTATTCGGAAACAAGATGAACAAATTAACTGTCTCGAACAAAATAGTAAATAAATGATGGCAACTTTACAAAATCAGCCACAAAGAACTCTATTACAAGCCGTTGAAGTCGGTAGACCGGAGGCAATACATATTCTTGAGGATAGAAGAGAACCAATAGAAATTGAAGAAATCACTCAAAATAAAAAGGATTCCATCTAGAATGGAATTTCAGAAAAGGAAATTACATAACTTGTGGAACAGAAAATAAAAGAAACATTGGCACAGTTGTGGGCTAGATCATTTATTCCAAAGGGTAAGCAATATCCGGAAGAATTTATTAATGTACAATAACCTAAAGGATTTGTTCCAGCTCTTTTCAAAATGTTTGATGGTGCTAGCAATCCTCGTCAGCGTCTTGTACACTTCAGAGTGAGCTGTTGTAACATAGGGGTAGCGATGCTCTCTTATTCTGCCAATTCGTTAACAGCCTTATAGGGGTTGCTTTCGACTGGTATACAGAGCTTCCCACGGTTGAGTTAAAACCTTTTACCGAACTTGAGAACCTTTTCTTTCAACAGTTGCTAGGGCCCAACTCCATATAACGGTTGGAGATTTGGTAGTAGAAAAACATAAACCAGTTGAGACTTTGGTGGATTAAATTTTATGCTGGTAATCTCAGCATGAAATGTGAACCCCAACTTCAAGAACAACATGCAGTTAAAATTTTACTTAAAAATATTCATGGTCCTATAACATTCATGCTTAAAGGATTTATAATAAAGACAATTGAAAAATTACTCAGCAAAGATGTCAATCTTCAAAAGGAAGCGAAGCAATTGAGTATAGCAGAAAAGAGGGAGAAGACAAAGACTGTTAAGACATTTTAAAAGAAATCGAGAAATGTTATAGAAAAGGGTTAGAAAATAATGCAAGTGCAACCTGAGCAGAAGAAGCAACGACAAAATATAAATCAACCATTACAACAATCTTCTTCCCAACCACAACTTCAACAATCAACTACTTTAATAACATATAAGAATAATTAACTGAAAGAATGAATAAAGAATATACATTCAAGATAGAAGCTGTTGGGAAGATATTTCATAGCTTGTTAAAGTACATAAATTTAAATTACCTGAAGCTACAAGAGCGGGAAAAGTTAACATGAAGGCAATCCCACTTATTGTCCTTATCATAGGATGCTCAGACATAAAATCGAAAAATGTTTTGTCTTCAAAGACTGGTTGGAACGTAACTTTAAAGAATGGAATATAGTAAACCTGAAATAATATTTAAAAGACCCAGAAAAAGGATCATTCGATATGATTTCAGTTGATGAAATTATTCCTACCAACCATTCCGACAAGGAAGACGAAGAAAATATTGTTTAAGGCAAATCTTCTATAGAGACCTTTGCAGACCCACAAATTACTCAGACTTCGACTTCTACATCAAAATCTTCTAAAAAAGGGAAGAGAAAGAAAGAATCAAAAAGGGCTATTGTTCCTTTGTATCTTCCACTTCCCGGACTCTTTCACAATCTACTAGGATAGTTTTCTCGAACTAGGGAAATAAAATCCTTGAGCCGTTGACATTGTATGACCTTCTCTTTATCTCTACTATGAATAAAAATACTCATAGTTCTGTTTATATTTAGTCTATTTCCAATACCAATTCTAAAAATGAATAATCCAATTTCGATCCTGTAGACAGTACTCAAACAGTACACGAACTTGATAAACCCAACGATAATCTAAATGATAAAAATGACAGTTCCAATAATAATGAAAATGAAGATGACACTACTACATTTGAATTACCAATTCCCATACAATTGGAACATTCTGATTTAGAGACAAAGGAGTCAAAAGATATATCACAAGAAATAATTGAAGTCAACTTGCGAAGTGGAAGAGTTCTACCTCTGAGAATGGCTCCTAAAGAAAAAGAAAAATCAGTAGTAGCACTAGGAAAGGTTATTCTTCCAGTTTATCAATAAGTATCTGAAGGAAATAAAAACAACTTCCATAATAAGGTGGACTACAAAGTGTTAGCCCATTTAAGAAAACTACGAGCAAAGTTGAGAATCTATGATGCTCTTGTGCCTTTTAAAAAATGAGGGAATCATTAATAAAAATACTTTTCTATCCAAAAATTTATCTAGCTCAACTCGCTAGTGTTTCTTTAAATGAGGCTTACTCATTAAAAGAAAAAACCAAGATAACTTTCTCTGACAATGACTTGTTGCTCGGTACAACCGAACACAATCATTCGTTGTACATCACAATGAACATAAATGACACTACACTTCCAAGAGTACTTATTGACCCTAGTGTGTCAATTAATATTATGAATTTAAGAACTCTTTCATATTTGAACATTGATGCTTGCAAATTAATAAGAGACAAGATGATGTTATGATGATTGAACCAACAACGTGAACGAGCTGTGGGATTGATCCCCGATTACAGTATATGTGAGTTTAATCCTTTAATTTTCTTGTTTAAATTTCTTCACTTACAATGATGCCAAAAACTTGACTCCAAAGAAAATTAAGATTTCAATTATGTTCATAAATAGTAGGGATTTACGCAAGTATATGTATCGTTATCAAGTAACATAGAGCTTTCTGATTAAGCCTCAAATATCGATCCCACAGAGATCGTGGTAATTCACAATGGCTTTCTAGAGAAATTCTAATTTACAAGAACATATCCTAGCTTGGAAGGTCGATAAAGGTTTGGTTTTAATTAAATCCTAAAATTATTAATCAATACAACTTCTAATCCTTAGCTAAAATACTTAGTGAAAATCAGAAAGTGAGGTTTAATATATAAAATGTACTCTTCCTCATGCAATGAAATTAGTGACATGTGTAAAAATAAAACAAGTAGCGAGAGAGATTGTGACAAATAGGAGCAATTATATTCTTTACCCTAACTTAGTTCTATAAACAACATAGATTAAACTAATGCTTTGAAATCTTGAAGATGGGTTTGGCAGAGAAGATACTAGCTCTCGCTCTAGAGTTCCCTCTTCTCCCTCCACCTCGGGGCTAACATCTCATATCAAAACTTAAAACATCAAACCAAATTGGGAGCTTTAGCTTGTCACTCTAAATTCCTCTAATTTTACACCCGTTAAAGTATATCTTCATGTTTATTTTCACTCAATTATATGAACTACATTCTCACCCATATAATCTCATGTGATTCTTACCAATAGTTGATTGAGACAATACCACATTGGTTCTTACATGTTCTCAAAATAGATTTTAACATGCAAGGTGATCAAGTTTGCATGTAAATGAAGAACAAAGTAGAATCATCACAATATATTTTCACTCTACTCAATTCTATATCCTACACATGCATATTAACTCATTGTAAGAGGGAAGAGTAAAGAAAACTACTCACTACACATGGAGGAACAACATGAACTTTTCATTGAACAAGTCTTTGAAACCACACATACGAAGTACGAGATTTAAATCAAAATACAATGAAAATACTTATTTTTGATGAAAATGAAACTCTCCTTGTATAGAAAAAGCAATCTCCTTGCAATTCTCTCCAAGAAGAAAGTGAAAATTAAAGAAGAAATTCTCACATTCTTGAACCGAGCTCTACAAGTACTTGTATATGCAAGAATTTATGAACTTATATATAAATATTTATAATAATTTCGTAAAGTCACAATTTCAAATGCAAGTATATGTATCATTTCAAGTAATACAGGGCTCTATTGGAGTCCTTGTCATCGATCCCACAGGGAAGATTAAGGGAAGATTAATTGAAGAAATTAATAAATAGATTTTAAAATTAAAAGTAATTATAATTTTTATTTTTTTTCAAAATTCAGATTTTAATTTTAATGAAATTTCTACTAGATGTAAGTAAAGCAGCAATAAAGTAAAGATTAATGCAAGTATAAATAAAATAACTTTCTGCTTTTCAACTAATCCAAGATTTTTCAGAATAATTATCATTCGTGGAGAACTTGAGATTATGGTATTGCGCCAAATAGAAGCATTCCTATTCTTTACCTTCACTCGATAACATAAAGAACATTGGCTAATCTATAGATTGGTTTAGGATGTATTATTAGTAGAATAGGTTAATCTAGGCTCACACTTCTAGATTTCCAAGGGTGGCTATGGTCGGCCCTACTAGTGACCTGTTCCCTTTCTATAAACCAATTTATTAGAATGTAGTCTGTCACTCTAAACAATAATGAATTCTATGCCCAATAAACAATATCTCCTAATTTATTTGCACTTCACCATGAATAACACGCTCAAGGCCTTCGATTACCTAATGATTCGTGTGATAGCTACTAGTTAATAACTCATCTCCGCATAGGTCTCAAAATTCTTCAGCAGGTTTTAACAATTTAAATGGCCATTTTAAAAACTAAATTAAGATCAGGTATGAATATCATCGCAATAATTTTATAAATTTTAAGTTAAGTTCACCAACAAAATCAAATTATCTTATTATCTTTTCATAGTTGAAATGAGAAAGAAAAGTAACTACTTATCTGGAATGTTCCTTCAAGTGATCCTTTGACTCCTACTGACTCCATGCAAGGTACAAGACTTCAACAGCAACAAAACTTACAAACTCTCACTTACTACTCAAGGAATTAAGTAGTAACACTCAAAATAACTAAGAGATCGAGCTGGAGATCGAGGGCGGGCACCGTTCTATGTAGAAATGTCTCCTACTTTTAGAGCTTCAAAAATGACCAGGGGTTCCATAAGGCACCTCTTCAAAATTTGTCCAAATTCAATGAATCTTCTAGAAATTAACTGTGGCGCCTAGGCGTTGGGATTTAGCGCCTAAGCGCCGAACTCCGTGACCAAGTCTTTGCACCTCTTCACTTTGGATTGCACTGTCGGCATATTTTTAGGTTGTGTGTTTTATTTTGAAAAGGGGGTCGCCTAACAGAAGTTGTCGGTGAATTTTTAATTTAGTTTAAATAAATAACTTTGAAAAGTAGTATTTGATTTTGAAAATAATTTTAAATTTGAAGGTTTTAAGATATGAAATCAAACTGATCTCACATCCCAAATAGTTTATATAAACGAGCACCACACTACAAACCGTGTATCTATCCCTAAGGATAGACACACTGCTTGATGGTAGGGCTCGATTAAATAAACTAGAAGATTTGTGACATCCGTTTGGTCTGCGAACCAATTTTATAAGCCGACAAATTCCCCTGCTTAATATGCAAGCATTAAATAGGGTTTATATTACCTGGGTTCTTTAAAATTCCCTATAAGGGCAAGCCCCTATAGTTAATTACATCTTAAGTGACGGGAATCACCTAAGAAAACTCTCAATAATAATCAATAATTCTGCTCTCAAGAATTTCAAAGTTTAAGTTTTCAAGGGATTGAATTTTGGAATTTCAATAGGGAATGGATCAAATTTGGAACATTTTATTTTGGGAATTCAAAGGAAGAAAAGTAGGAGAAATTACAGACTTTGAAGTGAACTTCGGTAATTTCCCGACTATCCTATTGTTTGGCTTAGATTTAGGAAAGTCCTAATGTTTATTTAATGTTTTAATCTTGCCAATTTTAATTAATTAGGGCTTATATTTATATGACAGAATCATACAAATAGTCTCGAAGATGTGAGGGTTTAAGTCGTATCAGACGACTACCTCGGAATCCTAAGACCGGTTAGGGTTTAATTTGAAATGCAAATGCCTAACGAAGAGTTGAGGATTTATGCTGCACTAGGCAAACTACCTCGAAGTCCTATGGCTTTGTTATTTAATTCTAGGAAAGTTTTGCTGAAGTAGACTCAGGTTTTGCTGATGACGATCGCCGTGCTGCCCACTAGTGCTCCGAGCTCTTTGTTGTTGCAGAGGTTTAGTTTTAGAAATCATAAATCGGGGGATGAGAAAAGTGTTTTGGTTTAGAGAAAATCTTAATTTCCAAGTGTTTTCAATATTTTAATTAAAACAAATCTTAAAGTTGATTATAACGACACCGGTTAAGATCCCACGGTTCCATCCTTCCGGCATCATTATTTTTATCGGATTCATTTAGTCCAGATGAATTTGCTAAACTCAACTGAATGAGTTCCACACTTTCATTTAGACCGTAGGAAATCCCGTTAGCAACACGTAGGTTACATCATCCGAGGTATTCCCGATCATCCAACAGGACGTTTTAATTTAATTGTAATTGTAGTTTTGTGTTCTGTTTGTGATTAAATTTTGAGTTGTTTTATATTTTGAAATGTTGTGGCAGTGAATTTTATCTTGCAATAACTTTTAACTTAGTTTTGGTTTCAATTTTAGTGACTATCCTAAAGGTGTGGGTTTTCATGCAACAGTTGTTTATCATGCAAGAAAAGTAAAGTGCATTTGCAATAAAGTAAATTGCAAGAAAGTAAATTGCAATAAAATAAAAGCGTACCTGGAGGGTCTTCCCGTCATCCCAAGCTGCACTTAAAACACAATTAGAATATTTAAGCAAGTTCCTAGGTAAAGCTAAGGTAAGGGTTATGGTTTTCTACCAAATTCCTAATCCTATAGCTAGTCATTTCCTATAACGTCTAGGTTCCTTGTGTTTTTGTTTGAAGACGATTTTCTTCATCAAAGAACAATTGAGTTCTATTGTTCTTATGAACATCCTATCATATCGAGGAAGTGCTTAAGGCAAATCTTAAACATCTTTTCAATATTTCTAGGATTGTTTTAAGTCCAAATGAATTTAATTATACAAATGAATTAATCGTCCGGAATTCAAGTTTTGTTATCTTGCTCGAGTGAACTAGGACATTTGAATATCCTATAAGTGAAGTAGCATTTCATTTAACGTTCTGTTTAGGAGTTATGGTAACCAAAGCTCTCGAGGGCAAATTGGTGTTCAAATGGTTTGTGATTTAGTTTAATTTCAATTAATGGGTTTAAATTTGGAATAGTGTTCAAGTTATTTTAAACTTATTTTGAATTCTTTATGTCTTTGGTGATGTTATATTTAATTCAACTTAATTTAATTTAATTTAATTCAATTGAGTTTTAATTCTTATTCAATTTAGTTTGGTTTAACTTAATTTAGTTTGATTTGATTTAATTTTAATTTAAATTGATTTGATTTAATTTAATTTAATTTAATCTTTAATTTAATTTAATTTAATTTAATTAATTTAATTTAATTTGATTTAATTTAATTTAATTTAATTTAATTTATTTAATTTAATTTAATTTAATTTAATTTGTTTATTTAATTTAATTTAATTTAATCTTTAATTTAATTCAACTTTTAATTTTAATTTAATTTAATTTAATTTAATTCATTTTAATTTACTTAATTTAATTTAATCTTTTAATTTAATTTTATTTTTAATTTTAATTGAAATTTTAAAAGAGTTTAATAATTTAATTTTAGTTTAATGATTAAGTCTTTTAATGTTTTGAATTTGAGTTATCATTTTAATTAAGAATTGAATATTAATGAGATAATTAATTTAGGGATTTTTAAATTAAAGAATAAATCTCTTCCTAATAATATCACTATTTTAATAATTCCAATTTTATTATTCTTCCAAATTTAATCAATTATTTAATTAAGGTTTAATTATTTTAAATTGCTTAATGGGTTTCTACCCTTTAATTATTTAAATTTCAATCATCCAAATCAGATTAGGATCAAATATTTTACTTGTTAATTTTTTATTAAACCTAAAGTTTTAATTAAGGGTTAAAAATTTTAATTACCACTTTACCCTTTAAGCTTAATAA
Organism: Papilionanthe hookeriana x Papilionanthe teres; assembly: GCA_022702705.1. Lineage (NCBI taxonomy): Eukaryota > Viridiplantae > Streptophyta > Magnoliopsida > Asparagales > Orchidaceae > Papilionanthe > Papilionanthe hookeriana x Papilionanthe teres. Next base: position 166,488,527 of record CM040423.1, on the reverse strand, counting down.
TTTCATAACTCACTAAATTGAACTCAAATGAACTCGAAATTTTTATGTGACTTCACTCATATGTCAATAAAGACATGAGAGGAGAAAATGTGATTTTTCTGTATTTAATTTATTTATATAATTATTTTTGGTAGAAAATAGAGATTTCCAAGGAAAATTTAATAACATGACCAAGAGAAAGTTTCTGTCCTTAAGAAAATTAGGGGACATTCCTAATGACCAGAGGACCACTTGAACCAATTTTGGTGATTTTTTGAATTATATTATTTTTATTATAATTATTTTAAGTTTTGGAGTGTTAATTAATTTAAAAATAAAATAAATGTTGAAAAATGAATTTTTTCTTTTTCAAAAATCTCTCTGATATCAAGGAAATCAGAGAATAAAATTTTAAAATTTTCTAATTTTTCTATGATTTATTATAATTATTTTAGTGAAAATGCTAGAAAATACATTTTTTAATTTTAAAATTACCCTAGAGCTTTAAAATTTAATATCTCACTAAATAGACCTAAGAAAAATATAGGGTTTGTTCCTAAGTGATTAAAATTCAAAATGTGACATTTTGGTGAATTTTATTATTTTTCTGATTTTTATTATTTTTTAATTATTAAAAATATTAAAATAATATTAAAAATCAACTTTTTTAGAAAATTGAAATTTTAATTTTCTTAAATTCCCCCAATATCAGAGATGATCCAAAACCAATTTGGTGAATTTTTTAAAGATATTTTGAAAGTTATGAATTTTTAAAGTTTAAAATGACTAAGTGGCTTAATCAACCCATTTAGTAGGGCTTAATAAACTTTTATGGTGGATTCCTCTGATCCTAAAGGTTAGTGGAGAATTGATTTCAATTCAATTTTATGTATGGTTAGCTCTAATTAATTAGAGACCTATTTTGGGTGTTTAAGCCAATTAGGGTTATTTTAAATGAACTAATTCAAAACCTATTTTTCCTTGGGTCCTCTGGTCATAAGGAACATCACCAAAATTTTTCTAGAATTTATTTCACAACATGTTATTTATTGGAATTAAAATACTCAAAACAGTAACATGAATTTGAAAAATCAATAACTTTTCATAGGGATGGCCTCTGACTTTGGCAAATTCAGGGAATGTTCCCAAATTCAGAGGCTTCAAAAGCCCTATGGTCTCATGCCATGGTGAATTGTATACATGCATGGAGAATTAAAAATATGCAGAGAGTAAATAAATTATTAAAAATAAAATACTTGATGAAATTAAATGATTTCTTTTCCACATTATTCTCCTCTGTTCACTGAGCAAGAGGGTATTTTTATTTTATTTTTATGATTTTCTTACACAAAGTTATGAATTTTTGAAGTTTAGGGAATTAAATAAATAGAAAATACCCCTAATTTTCTATTTATCCACGCGGCGCCGCGTCATCCTCGGCATCTCCGAACGCACACGCGTCGCGCTCCCATTCGACGTCGCCGTTTGAGTCAGCAGTCCGGGCCCCGCGGTTCTCTTACCGTCTCCTGGTCCGACGCCATCTGAGCCGTCCGTCCGCGCGTGTATTGAATGGACGGCATCCGTTCATCGTCCCCGAGCATCCTCACCCGAGAGCCGTCCACACTAAATCCCTAAGATCTCACTCAATACTCAACGGATTTTCATGTTCTTATGCTCTATGGATTCGTCTTGAGAAGACGAACACATCCATACGATTTATGTGGGATGAAATTTACGCAATAGAAATGGAGAATGTTCAGAAGCTCGGGAAGAAGAGTGAGGCCATACCTTTACTCAGAGAAGTGTGGCTTCGATCCGAGGGTTGTTGCACCTTCGATTGGATCCCAACAAGCTCCGGATGAAGTCTCCCGGTCGCAGTGAATTGCCTAGGTAGGATTTCGACCACAGCCGATCACAAAGCTTGGAGGCTGGAGCAACTGGGTGGCCTGGAGATGGGGCTTTTGCTGGTGGACATCTTCCCTTGGTCTGGTGAAGGTGTAGAACCAATCAATTTGGGGATTGGCTCACTGTAGAGAAGTGTCCTGGTTTTGGGCTTGGATTTCAACTCTGAAATTGAGCTCACAGAGAGGAAATGGCAGGGGGATTTCAGTGGGGATCAAGTGCTCTGTGTATGGGGAGTAGTCCGGAACAATTTTGGCGAGTTTCCTTAAGGTTTGTTTCAACACCTCTCATGGCCGAGAGGGGTGGTGTTTAAATAGAAGAGGGTGGAGGGCCTCCCAGGGAGAGTTAGGGCTTGGGATCAGCTGCTTAGGTCAAGGGCAGAACAACCTTAATGGCCACTGGGGATGGGGCAGCTCAGCAAGGGAGAATTCCAAAGTTGGCTCACATGTGAGCTCTCGACCATGGTGTTTTCCGGCGGCCTGGTGGCCGGCCGGCCAGGCATGGGTCACCCTCAAGGTCAGGTGGGTCAGGGCTGGGACTTGGTGCAAGCAATTGGCAAATGCCATGTGTAAAGGCTTTGATCCAAAGTGGAATGGGGCATGGCTAATTTTGAGTCTAAATGGGTCAACCCACCCATTTGGGCTTGGTGCACCCCTCAAGGTGGCTTTGGATGCTGTGGGGGATCAAAGGGATCAGCTGGTTTGGCATGGAGAAGTCTCCATCCAAATATATTTGGATTAAATTTAAGTTTAGGTGAAACATGATTAAGGCTAATGAGCTTTAGGGATTAAGGAAAGCCCTCCCTCTTCTTACCTAATATGGCATGGTGGAGTGTCCAAGGCTCTCATGGCTCACATGTAGCTCATGCATGGCTTCATGGCTCACCTTTGGCTTGGCAAAAAGTTTGGTCAATTTCATGAAAATGGATTTTAGGAATTTTTGGTAATTTGATGGAAATTTGTATGAAACTTGATTTGGAATGATTTAATAATGAATTTAGGACTTAGGGAATGGCTTTTATTAAGTGGATGGCAAGTGGAGATGTCATGTGGGCTTTAGGGTAGATTTTGGGCTTTTTGAAATGGTTTTAGATGGGCTTTTAAGATGGTTTTAGGAAAGTGGGCTTTTGAATTTTTAAATGGATTTTGGGATGAAATTTTGGTAAAGGCTTTGGCTAAATAATTGTTGGGCTTAGCTCATGGATGTGTCATGAGTGACTTGAAGCAAATTGGGGGTGATTTGGGTTTGAATTGGGTTGAATTTGGGCTCTTTTGGTGAATGGGCCAATATAAGTCAAAGTGGGCCAAGTTGGGCCAATGTTGGGCTAGGGTTGAAATTGATGTAAAATTAATGTTGAGAAATGTTTATGGGGGTGTTTCAAAGAGGTTTTGACTTTGGTTGGGCTTTAATTTTGGGGTTTGGGCTCATTTGGGTTAGGTTTGGGTTTAGGTCAAAATTAGGCCTTTTAGCTTTGGGTTGAATTTGAGTGGGGTTTGGGTCTAAATTTTGTGCAAATCATGTTAGTGTTTTTCTTGTGGGGATGCTAAGGAAGATTTAGAAAAGATTTGGGGTTAATTGGAGTTGAATTGGGTGAGTTTGGGTTAGGTTTGGGTCATGGGTCCAAATTGGGCTTTAAGGCCAAAAGTGAAATTGGATCCAAATGTCAATCAAATTGGACTTGGATTTGGTCTAGATTGGTGTTGGGAATGTTGAATTGAAGTTTAGAATTGAATTGGACCAGAATTTGGGTCAATTGGATAGGTTTGGTTTGACATTGGGTTCACTTTGGGTTAAAATGGGTCAAATTGGGGGTTTTGACAAAAGTAGGGTAAATTGACAAAATTGGCCCATGGTGTAGTTGAACAAAATGAAATTAGGAATATTTGGGATTTTCTGGAATTTGCTGGGAATTTTCTGAATTTTTGGGATTTTGGGTAAAGAGGGGTATTTTGGGTATTTGGAGGGTATTGGGAAGTATTTTTGGAATTTTTGGTATTTTTGGCTATGTATGATCAGTTTGAGTGATGTGGAAATGTTTGGGATTGATTTTGAGGAATTTTGGGTAATTTAGGTGATTTTGGAGGATTTCAAGGGTTTTGGGTGGGCTAGGCGGGTGTAGGGTCCCGGGGGTCAAAAATTGAAAATTTGGAAAATTTAAGATTGGGTAAATGTAAGTGGAATGAAATCATTTTGGTTGTGCCATGAAGCCATATCAAGCCCACATGGGCCATGAGGGGACTCATTTGAGGCATTCACTATGTTATTCCTAACCCTCTTAGCCAAGGGCTTAGGGGTTAAGGACCATCCATGTGAATCACCTACATGAGTCAGGAGGTCAAGTTGGGTATGGGTGTGGTCCTAGGAGGTGTGTGAAAGTGTAGTGTATAGGTGTAGTGTGTGTGTAAGTCAGCCCTTCACCAGACTAGGCCACCCAGGGTAGTCCTAAGGCCAAAGAGTCCTATAGGAACTCATCCTTTGAACTTCCACATTTGATTTCAACCCTCTAGGTGATTAGGGGTCTATAGTCAAGTTTGTAGAGTTTGCGGGGAGTTAAGAAGTGGTTTGAATTTCTAAAAGGTGGATCCCAATTCTAGTCCTCTAAGATAGTCAAAGGAAAAGCCTACGGCTAGATCCTAAGTACTAAAAAGAAGAAGAGAAGACCTCATCAAAAATGAGGTCAACATGCACCTCTTTGGGATTAAAACTGTTTTCCTGTGTCCAGATGCATTGTATCACATGTCCTATGTATTAGGAGTAACTTCCAGTCTTCTAGAAGGTCTGATAACCGCTTAACACCGTCAAAATAACTGCCCAAAGTTGTCAAAAATCTTAACTGATTCAGTATCAAACTGGTGCTAAGGCGCCGGATTCTGGCGCCTAGGCTCCAGACCTAAAATTTGGCCAACTTTGCTTTTTAGCTCTATTTTTGCTTCTTTTTGCTTCTTTTTCCTTCTTGAACTCTTTTTCATCACCTAAATCCAAAAACATAAAAATATCTTTCATTAAAGCATAATATCCTTAAAAATTGAATCATAAATAAGGCATAAAAATAGGTACTTTTTAAGTGGATCAAATTCCCCCAAACTTAAACGTTATTTGTGCTCAAGTAACCCTTTTTATTACATAAAATGTATAACATCTTGAATGAAGTTTAAATAATTAAGATTCCTTGTAATTTTTGGTTTTATAAATGCTTTAGCAAATTATTAACCAAATTTCACCAATTAAGGTTAATTTGATGAATTTAAAGAATACTTAACTACAAAATCATAAGACTTTCAATTTTTCATTTATTTCAAGAATAATTGTAATTTATCATATTAAGGTTACATAGATAATTTACAAGAAAAAGATTTTCGTGAAAATTTTTCTAGTAAAGATGCTTGTACATAAAAGTTAAGTTAAAAATGTAATTAGTTTTCTTCCTATAATACATGTCAAGTGAAGCCAATTTTTTATTAAGCATCTCCTCAAGCTTCTCCTCACATTTCTTTCTTCTTTTTTTATGCTTTTTTTTTCTTTTTCTTTTTTTTTCTTTTCAAGGATATTTTTCAATCCTCCATTTTTTTTGTTAATTGTGAGGATTACTATATCTGGATAGCCTGTTAATAATTTTGAACTTCACTATCCTTAACTTATATTTAAAAACTTATAAATTTTTACTTAATAAATATGACATTCTTAATAAGTATTTTTCAAAAATTATTTCATTTTTTTCTTTTTCAAGTAATAATCTTGATTCCTTAGTATTTCAAAAATACAGTACTCTTTGATATAAATAGAAAAAAAATTTTAATCTTATTATTATTTAAGTTAAATAATTATATTCTTAAAATCAATTAAAATTATTGAAATTTCAGTTAAGTTTACTAAATTATTTATAAATTCAAAAATTTAAGTAATCTTAAATAGATTTTTTATTCCTTATGTTATGTTAATACTTTTAAAAAAAATATTAGTACTTTAAGGACAAATAATATTTAAATTTCAAAGAATTATCCCTCCCCCCAAACTTCAGTTTTGGTATAAACATAAATCATGAAAATTTCTAAAGTATGAGAGAAAGAATAGCATATTTCTACCAGGAATTTTTCTAAGTATATGAAAAATAATCTAGAAAGGATAATTTTATTTCTACACATGTTTTTTTATGAATAGAGAAGAAAGGTCTAAGCTTATATAGAAATTTTAGTAAGCAGGATCAATTTCAACCAAAATCATATTTTTTATTATTTTTTTATAATAGTTTTAAACAAAAATAACTAAATTAAACAGGTGTTCTGCTTACTATGCTAACACAAAAATACAACATCTCATTACAGAAATAAACTCTAACAGTCCAACAATCATCAGTACAACAATAAGTTTCTAAGAACAATGCATCAAACATAAAAACAAACAAATCATCACATACATGCAAAACTAACACACTAACAAAACATAACATAAATAACACAAATACACAATCCTAAAAATCTACTCATCACTAGCAGTCTCCTCATCCTCATCATCATCAAAAGAAAAACCTACATTCTTGTTTTGGATATCAAATGGTTAGAATCTAAGGCAGGTCGGAAACTGAACTGAATGATCACCCAATAGGAATCTAACAAGAGACCTAGAATACTCAGCATAAAAATCACTCTTCCTCTGGGTGTACTCAGAAAGATGATCCAATTTCAAATTTATAGTATCGACTCTACACTGGGTCAAAAGTAACATATTCTGTTGCTCTATAAATTTCTCATGCATATTCTCCCAAAAACTAGATGGTGGCTCAGCAGCAGAAGTAGAGGATCCAGAAGTAGAAAATCTACAAGAAGTAGGTAATGAACTAAAGGGTGCGGTAGAACTCTTACCTCGGAGTCGATTATAAATACTGACACTTTCTCATCCAATGGGCTTTGTAGACTTGAGCTTCTCCTCTAAAAGCTCAGCAACAACTCCAGCGCTTTCACACAAAGATTAAATCAGAGATGGGAATCCCAATCCCACAGAAGTGCTAGAATGATCAGTGGCCTCTATAGAATCATAAATAATACTCCCAACATCAATCAGCTTCCTCTCCTGTATGCAGTAGTTGAGGATAGCACTGTCCTTTGTAACCTCACTCAAATGGTTGTATCGAAGGAGGCAAGCAGAAATAAAGTAATGCCAAGCCTTAGAAACACGATTTAGCTTAGAAGATGAAAATTTTACCTAATTTTCATTATGAATCCTCCAAGCTCCAATACCATCTATCAAGTATGCAATAATCATCTCTAAATCTCCCTCAGATGGAGATAATCCAGAATAGTAGCACTCGATGTTCGGTGGCAGGCCGTAGAAAATGTTGATTCTCTCTGGAGTAAGTCCTACTCCAACTCTTCTTACGAAGATCTCGTAGTCTTCGGCATCCATGAAATTTGCATAAAATTCCCTAACGACAGGAATAACAGCAACAGCAGTGAAGTAACAGAATCATTGCTAGTTCCGTGCAACAATCTTATCTTCAATCCTTCCACCAGGATTGTAAAAACACCTCTCCGAGATAAATTTTCTTGCCGTAGCAAAATCGTTGTAACGAAAATGTGCTGCGGCAGTGGAAAACTTACTACGATCGAAATTTTCTCGTTCTTCCCTCGCTTAGATTTTAGTGTCATCTAAACTTAAGAGAAAGAAAATGCAAAATAAATTAAAGGATCAGAAGAATAAGCTTATTTAAGCTTTTAAAAACTTAACTAAAGCTTCAAATCCAAGGATTAAAAAATAAAAAAAAATTTATTTTGATCAAAAGTTGAAAAATCCACGGTGAAAATAAAAAATAAATGGATTAGAAGGTAGATCTGACCTCAAGATGAAGAAATCGAGTGATTCCAAACTCAAAAACTCAAAAATTCAACCTAAAATGGATCGTTAAGGTTGATTTTCGCAAAAAATGGAAGAAGAAGGGAGCTTAGGCGTCGTTAATGGTGTGTTGACCTCATTTTTGATGAGGTCTTCTCTTCTTCTTTTTAGTGCTTAGGATCTAGCCTTAGGCTTTTCCTTTGACTATCTTAAAGGACTAGAATTGGGACCCACCTTTTAGAATTTCAAACCACTTCTAAACTCCCTGCAAACTCCACAAACTTGACTGTAGACCCCTAATCACCTAGAGGGTTGAAATCAAATGTGGAAGTTTAAAGGATGAGTTCCTATAGGACTCTTTGGCCTTAGGACTGCCACAGGTGGCCCGGTCGCAGTGAAGGGGCTGACTTACACACACACTACACTTATACACTACACCTACACACTACACTTTCACACACCTCCTAAAAACACACCCATACCCAACTTGACCTCCTGACTCATGTAGGTGATTCACATGGATGGTCCTTAACCCCTAAGCCCTCGGCTAAGAGGTTAGGAACAACATAGTGGATGCCTCAAATGAGTCCCTTCATGGCTCATGTGGACTTGATGTGGCTTCATGGCTCAACCAAAATGATTTTATTCCACTTACATTCACCCAATCTTCAATTTCCCAAATTTTCAATTTTTGACCCCCGGGACCCTACACCCGCCAACCTACCCAAAACCCTGAATAGCTCAAAATCTTCAAAATTCCTAAATCACCCAAAATTCCTCAAAATTGATCTTAAACATTTCCACATTACTCAAATTGATCATCCATACCCAAAAATATCAAAAATTCCAAAAATACCTCCCAATACCCTTCAAATACCCAAAATACCCCCCTTGACCCAAAAATCCCAGAAAATTCCAGAAAATCCCAAATATTCCCAATTTCATTTTATCCAACTACACCATGGGCCAATTTTGTCAATTTACCCTACTTTTGTCAAAACCCCCAATTTGACCCATTTTAACCCAAAATGAACCCAATGTCAAACCAAACCTACCCAATTGACCCAAATTCTGGTCCAATTCAATTCTAAACTTCAATTCAACATTCCCGATACCAATCTAGACCAAATCCAAGTTCAATTTGATTGACATTTGGATCCAATTTCACTTTTGGCCTTAAAGCCCAATTTGGACCCATGACCCAAACTTAACCCAAACTCACCCAATTCAACTCCAATTAACCCCAAATCTTTTCTAAATCTTCCTTAGCATCCCCACAAACAAAACCCTAACATGATTTGCCCAAAATTTAGACCCAAACCCCACTCAAATTCAACCCAAAGCTAAAAGGCCCATTTTTGACCTAAACCCAAACCTAACCCAAATGAGCCCAAACCCCAAAATCAAAGCCCAACCAAAGTCAAAACCTCTTTGAAACACTCCCATAAACATTTCTCAACATTAATTTTACATCAATTTCAACCCTAGCCCAACATTGGCCCAACTTGGCCCACTTGGGCCTATATTGGCCCATTCACCAAAAGAACCCAAATTCAACCCAATTCAAACCCAAATCACTCCCAATTTGCTTCAAGTCACTCATGACTCATCCATGAGCTAAAAACAACATTTGTTTGGCCCAATCCTTCACAAATTCCCCATCCATAAATTTATTTCCAAACCAAAAGCCCACTTTCTTAAACCTTCCTAAAGCCCATCTCCACCAAAATCCAAAGGGGCAAAATCAATCTAAGGCCCATATGACAAATTCTCTTCATCATGCATTCATTTAAAATCATCCCTAAGTCCTAATCCAATGATCAAATAATTCTAAATAAAGCTTCATCCAACTTTTCACCAAAATGTCCAAAATCCTTAAAATCCATTTTTATGAAGTTGACTAAACTTTTCCCAAGCCAAATGGAGCCATGAATGAGCCATTCACAAGCCATATGAAGCCATGAAAGTTTGGCATGTGACCATGCCATTAATGGTAAAAGGAGGGGCTCCTTTCCTAACCTTTCATTAAGCCTTTTTAACCTTATTCATGACACACACTAAACCATGTTTAGCCACCTCATCATGGATAGAGACCACACCATTCTCTCTTGGGCTGACCCAACTGATCCTCTCGGCCCAAAATCGAGGCCATGGGGAGGTGCACCCAACCCAAACCAATGGGTTGACCAAATTGAAGCCAAAATGACCCCTTCCTCATTCCATTTTAATTCAAAGCCTTTACACATGGCAATTGCCAATTAACTGCACCAACCTCCAGCCCTGACCCACTTGGACCTGAGGGTGACCCATGCCTGCCGGCCAGCCGCCTGGGTCACCGGAAAACTCCATGGCTGAGACCTTGGGAGGAGCCAAACTTTGGAATTCCACCTTGCTGAGCTGCCCCATGCCCAATGGCCACCATGGCTGTTCTTCCCATGACCGGAAGCGACTGATCCCAACCCTTGGCCATCCCCGTGAGGCTCTCCAGGCCACCTCTATTTAAACCTGACCCCCTCACGGCCATGAGAGGAGAGTTGCACAAACCTTGCCGAAACTGCGCCAAAATTGTTCCAAATCCTTCTCCACCCTTAGAGCAGTTGATCCCAGGTGTCAATTTGCTCTAATCCCCATCGACAAAATCCAATTTCTCAGCCGAAATTCCACCCAAAACCGAGGACACTTCTCCACGGTGAGCCAATCCCCAAATTGATTGGTTCTACACCTTCACCGGACCGAGGGAAGGTGTCCACCAGCAAAAGCCCCATCTCCGAGCCACCCGGTTGCTCCAGCCTCCAAGCTTTGTGATCGGCTGTGGTCGAAATCATACCTAAACAATTCACCAGACCAGGAGACTTCATCTGGAGCTTGATGGGATCCAATCGAAGGTGCAACAACCCTCAGATCGAAGCCAAACTTCTCTGAGAAAAGGTACGAGCTAATTCTTCATCCCGAGCTTCTGGAGATTCTCCATTTCAAATGCTTTAATTTCAATGCATGATAACCGTATAGATGTGTTCGTCTCTTCAAGACGAATCCATAGAGCATAAGAACATGAAAATCCATTGAGTATCGAGTGAGATATTAGGGATTTAGTGTGGACGGCTCTCGGGTGAGGACACTTGGGGACGATGAACGGATGCGCGTCCATCCAATACACGCGCGGACGGACGGCCGGGATCGCGTCGGATCGGAAGACGGAACGATACGGCGGGCCCGGGAACGCCGAGTCGGATGGCGGCGTCGAATGGGAGCGCGCCACGCGGCGTTTCGGAGCCGCCGAGGTTGACGCGGCGCCGCGTGGATAAATAGAAAATTAGGGATTTTCCGATTTATTTAATTCCCTAAACTTCAAAAATTCATAACTTTGTGTAGAAAAATCAGAAAAATAAAATAAAAATACCCTCTTGCTCGAGTGAACGAGAGGAGAATAATGTGGAAAAGAAATCATTTAATTTTATCAAGTATTTTATTTTTAATAATTTAATTACTCTCTGCATATTTTTAATTCTCCATGCATTTATACAATTCACCATGGCATGAGACCATAGGGCTTTTGAAGCCTCTGAATTTGGGAACATTCCTTGAATTTTCCAAAGTCGAGGCCATCCCTATGAAGAGTTATTGATTTTTCAAATTCATGTTACTGTTACGAGTATTTTAATTCCAATAAATAGCATGTTCTGAAATAAATTCTAGGAAAATTTGGTGATGTTCCTTATGACCAGAGGACCCTAGGAAAAATAGGTTTTGAGTTAGTTCATTTAAAATAACCCTAATTGGCTTAAACACTCAAAATAGGTCCCTAATTAATTAGAGCTAACCATACATTAAATTGACTTTAAATCAATTATCTGCTGACCTTCAGGATTAGAGGAACTCACCATAAAAATTTGAGGTCAATTGGACTTGTTTAGCCCTACTAATTGGGTTGATTAAGCCACTTAGTCATTTTAAACTTTAAAAAATTCATAACTTTCAAAATACCTTTCAAAAATTCACCAAATTAGTTTTGGAGCCTCTCTGATATTAGGGGAATTTAAGAAAATTAAAATTTCAATTTTCCAAAAAAATTGATTTTTAATATTATTTTAATATTTTTAATAATTAAAAAATAATAAAAATCACAAAAATAATAAAATTCACCAAAATGTCACATTTTGAATTTTAATCACTTAGGAACAAACCCCATATTTTTCTTAGGTCTATTTAGTGAGATATTAAATTTTAAAGCTCTAGGGTAATTTTAAAATTAAAAAAATGTATTGTCTAGCATTTTCACTAAAATAATTATAATAAATCATACAAAAATCAGAAAATTGCAAAATTTGCTTCTCTGATTTCCTTGATATCAGAGAGATTTTTGAAAAATATAAAATTCATTTTTCAACATTTATTTTTTTTTAAATTAAATAACACTCCAAAACTTAAAATAATTATAATAAAAATAATATAATTCAAAAAATCACCAAAATTGGTCCAAGTGGTCCTCTGGTCATTAGGAATGTCCCCTAATTTTCTTAAGGACAGAAACTTTCCCTTGGTCATGTTATTAAATTTTCCTTGGAAATCTCTATTTTCTACCAAAAATAATATATAAATAAATTAAATACAGAAAAATCACATTTTCTCCTCTCATGTCTTTATTGACATATGACTGAAGTCACATAAAAATTTCAAGTTCATTTAAGCTCAATTTAGTGAGTTATGAAATTATTAAGCTTAAAGGGTAAAGTGGTAATTAAAATTTTAATCCTTAATTAAAACTTTAGGTTTAATAAAAAAATTAACAAGTAAAATATTTGATCCTAATCTGATTTGGATGATTGAAATTTAAATAATTAAAGGGTAGAAATCCATTAAGCAATTTAAAATGATTAAACCTTAATTAAATAATTGATTAAATTTGGAAGAATAATAAAATTGGAATTATTAAAATAGGGATATTATTAAGAAGAGATTTATTCTTTAATTTAAAAATCCCTAAATTAATTATCTCATTAATATTCAATTCTTAATTAAAATGATAACTCAAATTCAAAATATTAAAAGACTTAATCATTAAACTAAAATTAAATTATTAAACTCTTTTAAAATTTTAATTAAAATTAAAAATAAAATTAAATAAAAAAATTAAATTAAATTAAATTAAATTAAGTAAATTAAATTAAATTAAATTAAATTAAATTAAATTAAATTAAATTAAAATTAAAAGTTGAATTAAAATAAAGATTAAATTAAATTAATGTAAATTAAATTAAATTAAATCAAATTAAATTAAGTTAAATTAAATTAAAGATTAAATAAAATGAACAAATTGAATTAAATTAAATTAAAGAATAAATTAAATTAAATTAAATTAAGTTGAATTAAATATAACATCACCAAAGACATAAAGAATTCAAAATAAATCTAAAATAACTTGAACAATACTCCAAATTTAAACCCATTAATGGAAATTAAACTAAATCACAAACCATTTGAACACCAATTTGCCCTCAAGAGCTTTGGTTATCATAACTCCTAAATAGAACATTAAATGAAATGTTACTTCACTCATAGGATATTCAAATGTCCTAGTTCACTGAGCAAGTTAACAAAACTTGAATCCCACGACGATTAATTCATTTATATAATTAAATTCATTTGGACTTAAAACAATCCTAGAAATATTGAAAAGATGTTTAAGATCCGCCTTAAGCACTTCCTCGATATGATAGGATGTTCATAAGAACAATTGAACTTAATTGTTCTTTGATGAAGAAAATCGTCTTCAAACAAAAACACAAGGAACCTAGACGTCATAGTAAATGACTAGCTATAGAATTAGGAATTTGGTAGAAAACCATAACCCTTACCTTAGCTTTACCTAGAAACTTGCTTAAATATTCTAATTGTGTTTTAAGTGCAGCTTGGGATGACGGGAAGACCCTCCAGGTACGCTTTTATTTTATTGCAATTTACTTTCTTGCAATTTACATTATTGCAATTTATTTAACTGCATTGCACTTAAAACAACTGTTGCATGAAAACCCACACCTTTAGGATAGTCCCTAAAACTGAAACCAAAACTAAGTTAAAAGTCATTGCAAGATAAAATTCACTGCCACAACATTTCAAAATTTAAAACAACTCAAAATTTAAACACAAACAGAACACAAAACTACAATTACAATTAAATTAAAACGTCCTGTTGGATGATCGGGAATACCTCGGATGATGTAACCTACTTGTTGCTAACGGGATTTCCCACGGTCTAAATGAAAGTGTGGAACTCATTCAGTTGAGTTTATCAAATTCATCTGGACTAAGTGAATCCGATAAAAATAATGATGCCGGAAGGATGGAACCGTGGGATCTTAACCGGTGTCGTTATAATCAACTTTAAGATTTGTTTTAATTAAAATATTGAAAACACTTGAAAATTAAGATTTTCTCTAAACCAAAACACTTTTCTCATCCCCTGATTTACGACTTCTAAAACTAAACCTCTGCAATAACAAGGAGCTCGGAGCACGGTGGGCAGCATGGCCATCGTCATCAATGAAACCCGAGTCTACTTCGACAAAACTTTCTTAGAATTAAAATAACCAAGCCATAGGACTTCGAGGTAGTTTGCCTAGTGCAACATAAACCCTCAACCTTTGTTAGGCATTTGCATGATCGGGTCATGTAAATTAAGCCCTAACCGGTTTTAGGATTCCGAGGTAGTCGTCCGGTACGACAATAAACCCTCACATCTTCGAGGCTATTTGTTTGATTTTATCATACAAATATAAGCTCTAATTAATTAAAATTGGCAAGATAAAAACATTTAAATAAATATTAGGACTTTCCTAAACTCAAGCCAAACAATAGGATAGTCGGGAAATTACCGAAGTTCGCTTCGAATCTGTGATTTCTCCTACTTTTCTTCCTTTGGATGCCCAAAACAAAATGTTCCAAATTTGATCCATTCCCTATTGAAATTCCAAAATTCAATCCCTTGAAAACTTAAACTTTGAAATCCTTGAAAGCAGAATTATTGATTATTATCGAGAGTTTTCTTAGGTGATTCTCATCACTTAAGATGTAATTAACTATAGGGGCTTGCCCTTATAGGGAATTTTAAAAGAACCCGAGTAATATAAACCTCGTTTAATGCTTTCATATTAAACGAGGGAATTTGTCGGCTTATAAAATTGGTTCGCAGACCAAACGGATGTCACAAATCTCCTAGTTTATTTAATCGAGCCCCATCATCAAGTAGTGTGTCTATTCTTCGGGATAGATACACGGTTTGTGGTGCGGTGCTCGTTTGTATAAACTATTTGGGATGTGAGATCTGTTTGATTTCATATCTTAAAATTTTCAAATTTAAAATTATTTTCAAAAATCAAATACTATTTTTCAAATTATTTATTTAAATTAAATTAAAAATTCGCCGACAACTTCTGTCAGGCGACCCCCTTTTCAAAATAAAACACAAGACCTAAAAATATGCTGACATGGCGTTGGTGGGTTTAAAAACCTGACTTTCAGGTGCAGGCCAAACCAGCGCCTAGGCGCCAGACTTGCCTTTCCAAAAATTCAATTTAAAAATTATATTTTCTACTAAAACTTAACAAATTTGCCTTCTAATTACTCACATGAGAGTATTACTCTAATTTCTAACTTCCAAACATTTCCACAAACAATTAAAATGATAATTTATATCCAACATTCAAACACAAGATATAATCAAACTCTTTAATTCCATTTCACATTTTTCCATTCTAAGCTTAAGAAATTCCAAAAAAATACTATAACAAGGTTCATCACTTTGTAAACAACACAAACAACACTAATTCAAAGCAAACTCACAATCAAACAATACACTTTGAACAATAAAAGAAAAAAACACAAACTAAATATCGACTCACAAGAACATCACTCAATCACACCTAGAACACATCAACGATCTATTACTCTCCGAACTTTGACTTTCCATCCCTTTCGCAATGAAGTTTGCTAGGCCCGCATGGATAGAAAACCAACGCCCTTGGAAATTTCAAAGCTGTCTTCTCGTCAATCCATTTGTTCATTGCATACATCGCCACTTGAGAATCTTGAAAGGCCGCCATGTGATCGAATTGAAGCTTCATCTGTCATTCCAAGTGCTCAATTTGGTGATACATCTCATGCAGATGATTCCCAACGCTTAGCAATTCTGCCTCAATCTTATCTAGAAGACTGAACAATTTCTCCAAACTTACAGCAATAAATCCATTGAAAGAGGTTGAGGATCTTTAGAAGACTTATCTCTTATTGCATTTCCATGATCTCCTCTCTCCATTGCTTCCAAACTTCTTTTTTCTTCTCCAAAATGAATTGTTCTGAACTAAATTAGGGTTGATTATGGATTGGGGACGAAGATAGAGCAATTTATAGAAAGAATTCGTGTGAAAAACTGAAGATTTTTTGTTTTTGCACGAACAGTAACTAGGGCGCTTAGGCGCCGAAATCTGGCACCTAGGAGTCGGGCCATTGATACACATGGGTTATGATGGCGCTTAGGCGCCAAGTTTGGGCGCCTAGGCACCGGAACCACATTTGATTCTGTTTTGCCTATCGTCAAATTTACAAAGTTTTGGTCTTAAAATATGTCTATTAAAATGGTCTGATCAACACACAAACATTGATTAAGATAAATTCAAATCACAAACAATCGCAATGATAATATATGGGTTGCCACCCACAAAGCGCTTAGTTTAACGTCGTCAGCCCGACCTAATCAATTATATTAATCGGGTAGACTTATGTCGTAAGCCTCCTTGTAAATCAGTTTCATTTCTCCCATATAAGGCTTCAGACTTAATCCGTTCACTTTAAATATTTTTCCCATCTTGGGATCTTTGATATACACAGCTCCATAAGGGTATACTTTCTCAATAATAAATGGTCCCTTCCATTTAGATCTTAATTTTCCAGGAAAAAGTCTTAAACGAGTATTAAATAATAATACTTCTTATCTAGGCTCAAATATTTTTCTAGAAATCTTTTTATCATGCAATTTCTTCATTTTTTTCCTTATAAATCTTTGCATTTTCATAGGACCATTTCTTATATATTCCATTTCATTCAGTTGTAACAGTCATTTCTCTCCTACAGCATTCAAATCATAATTGAACTATTTTATCGCCTAGTAAGCTTTATGGTCCAGTTCAAGGTAAGTGACAATGTTTACCATAAAATAACCGATAAGGTGACATTCCAATAGGTGTCTTATAAGATGTTCTATAAGCCCATAAAGCAGAATCAAGTCTATCAACCCAGTCAATTCTTTTAGGATTAATAGTATTTTCTAATATTCTTTTAATTTCTATGTTTGATACATCAGTGATTCCACTTGTTTGTGGGTGATAAGTAGTTGTAATTCTATGTTTAATTCTAATTTTTTCAATAATGATTGAATTCTTACATTTCTGAAATGACTTCCCCCATCTGTGATAATTACCCTTGGCATTCCAAATCTTGTAAAAATCATTTTCTTTAAAAATTTCGAAACACTTTTGGAACCACAGTTAAGTAAAGCTACAGCTTCAATCCACTTTGAAACATAAATAACTGCTAATAAATATAAATCTTTCCGGATGATGGTATAAAAGGCCCCATAAAGTCTAAACCCCACACATCAAAAATCTCAATTTCAATATATAGCTTGGAGGAATTTCTTTTTTTCTTGATATATTCCCCATACTTTGACATCGATCACAAGTTTTCACATAATATCCAACATCTTTGAATAATGTATACCAATAAAATCCAGAATTTAAAATTTTAAACGCAGTTTTATCCACTCCAAAGTGTCCTTCAAATTCAGAATCGTGACATTTTAAAATAATTGCAAAAGTTTCTTCATAAGGTACACATCTTTGAATCAAAGAATCTCTACCTATTTTAAATAAATGAGGATCTTCCCAAATTTATGATTTAGAATCATTCTTGAATTTCTTAATATATTTAATATTCGATCCATACGGTAAAATATTGCTAACCAAATAGTTAAGTATATCTGCATACCAAGGTGTTTGTAATCCTTGAATAACATATAAATGTTCATCAGGGAATTTCTCATTTATGTTTTCTTTAGTAATCTTCTCACTATTATTTTTAATTCATGATAAATGATTAGCAATTTGGTTGTCAGCTCCTTTCCTGTCCACTATTTAAAAATTAAATTCTTGTAAAAGTAGAGCCCATCTTATTAATCTAGGTTTTGCATCTTTTGTACACATTAAATATTTAATAGCGGAATGATCAGTATGTACGATACATTTGGTCCCAAGAAGATAAGGTCTAAATTTATCAAAAGCATATACTATTACTAAGAGCTCTTTCTCAGTAGTAGTGTAATTTATTTGAGTTTCATTAAGATTTTAGCTAGCATATTGTATAACTTTAAAATTTTCTCTTATTTTTGTCCCAATACAGCTCCAATTGCATAATCACCTGCATCACACATTAATTCAATAGGTTTACTCCAATCAGGTGCAACAATGACAGGTGCAATGATTAATTTTTCTTTTAAAATATTGATAGCATTCAGACAATCTTCATTAAATTCAAACTTAGTTTCTTTTTCTAATAAATGACAAAGAGGTTTAGCAATCTTAGAAAAATCTTTTATATATGTTCTGTAAAATCCACCATGACCCAGAAAACTTCTCACATCAGAAACAGTAGTAGGTGGTTGAAGTTCAGCAATAATTTTCACTTTTGCCTGATCAACTTCCATCCCTTTTTGTGAAATTTTATGTCCAAATACAATTCCTTCTGTGACCATAAACTGACATTTTTCCCAGTTTAGAACCAAATTTGGTTCTTCACATCTTTTCAGAACTTTTGTTATATTTTCCAAGCAAAACTGAAAAGAAGTTCCAAATACTTAAAATTCGTCCATAAAAACTTCAATTCCTTTTTGAATTAAGTCACAGAATTAACATCATACATCTCTGAAATGTTTAAGGTGCATTACATAATCCAAAAGGCATTCTTCTAAAAGCAAATGTTCCATAAGAACTTGTAAATGTTGTTTTCTCTTGGTCCTCAGGAGCAACGGGTAATTGATGATAACCAGAATATCCATCCAAAAAACAAAAATATGAGTGTCCAGCTAATTTATCCAGCATCTGATCCAAGAAGGGTAAAGGAAAATTATCCTTTCAAGTGGCATTGTTTAATTTTTGATAATCGATGCAAATTCGCCATCTAGTAACTTGTATTGTAGGTTAATTCATATTTATCATTAACAATGACAGTTACTCCTCCTTTTTTTAGAGCACAATGAATAGAACTTACTCATTGACTATCCGAAATAGGATAAATAATTCCAGTATCTAACCATTTTAAAATCTCTTTTTTAACAACCTCTTTCATAATTGGATTCAATCTTCTTTGAGATTCAATAGTAGGTTTGAAATTTTCATCCATTAAAATCATATACATACAGATTGAAGGGCTTATTCCTCTTATATCTGCAATAGTCCAACCTAAAGCTTTCTTATAGTCCTTCAGAACTCCTATTAATTTTTCTTCTTGATCTTTCCTTAGTTCTGAAGATATAATCACATGTAAAGTTAATGAATTTCCAAGAAATGCATACTTTAAATGGGCAGGTAACATTTTTAATTCAATTTAAGGGGCTTTTTCAATTGAGGATAAAAGTATATCATTTCTAATTATCATGAATATAATGAGTTTCTTCAAATAAATTTTCTTCATTCACTTCTTCAATTTCTTCAGTTAATGACTCATTATATAAGACAGATTCATTATTTTTTTCTTCAGAAATGACTTTAGATTTTTGTTGATAATGCTTTTCAATTATATAATCAAAAATATCCATCTGATAACATTTTTCTTTGTCAGGATACCTCTTTGATTTCAGAACATTAAATGTTATCTCCTGATCATTAATTCTTATTATTAATTCTCCTTTTTGCATGTAAATCATAGCACGTCTGGTATCTAGAAAAGGTCTCCCTAAAATAATAAGTATTTCTTTTTCTTCTTCCATATCCAGTACAATGAAATCTACATGGAAGATAAATTTATCCACTTTAACAAGAACATCCTCTATAACTCCTTTAGGATAAGTAATAGATCGATCAGCTAACTGAAGGGTTAGAGTGGTGGGAGAAATCTCTCCTAAATCTAACCTTCAAAAGATAGAAAATGGCATGAGATTAATACTTGATCCTAAATCACATAAGGCTTTTCCACAAAAGTTTTCTCCAATAGCACATGGTATAGAGAAACTTCCAGGATCTTTAAGTTTCTGAGTTAGTTTCTTTTTAATTATTGCTCTACATTCTTCACCTAATGCAACAGTTTCATAAGCTTCAAATCTCCTTTTCTTGCTTAAAATATCTTTCATAAATTTTGTATAACTTGGCATTTGTTCCAAAGCTTCAACAAAATAAATGTTGATGGTAAGTTTCTTCAAAATCTCAAAGAATTTAGAAAATTGATGGTCAAGCTTCTGCTATTTTAGTCTTTGAGGAAAAGGTGGTGGTGTCTTTCAACTTCCACTTCAATAAGAATTACAGTTAGATCTTTACTTGTAGATAGAGTTTCTTTAGGTTTTTTAATTTCTTCAACCTTTCTCTCTTTTTCAATTTCATTCTGAATTTTCTCTTTTAATTCCTTTCCACTTCTAAGTTGTACAGCTTTTGTTTTTTCATGGTCTTTTCCCATTTCTTTTGGATTAATTTCGACATTGCTAGGAAGTGTTCCTTGAGGTGTATAATTAATTAAATTAGCAATTTGTCCCATCTGATTCTCAATATTTTGAATAGCAGTGTTTTGACTTTGTAACTGATTACCTAGTTGCAAGATCAATTATTCTAAAGATAACATTTTCTGCAGATTGTTAAAACCATGAGGATAAGTTGGCTTAAAGTTTGAATTTCCTTAATTGTTTCAATTCCCGGTTGGATTAACTTGATTATTACTTCATTTTTGATGTCCATTATTCCAATTAAAATTAGGGTGATTTTTCCAACTCGGATTATAATAATTTGAATTAGGGTTATTAGTTTTACTAGCAATAGCTTGCAATGTCTCCATTGTTTGAGAATCATCAATATTTGCAGAATTATCATTACTTACATGTGATACGTTAATAGTGAAATTATCCAATTTCTTAGATATCACAGCCACTTGTAAAGCTAAAATAGAAAAGGCTTCATTATCTTGAATACTTGCCACTCTTTTAGGATTAACCCTTTCAGGAGGTCATCGAAAATTATTGTTGGCAACTTCTTCAATTAAGGTGTAAGCTTCATCAAATGTCTTAGCCATTAAAGAACCACCAGCAGCAGCATCTATAATAGATCTAAGTGATCCAATAAGTCTATTATAAAATGTTTAAATAATTAACCAGTCTGGTAAAGTATGATGAGGATATTTTCTTAATAGTTCTTTAAATCTTTCCCATGTTTCATAAATTATCTCTCCATCAAATTGTATAAATGAAGTAATATCATTTGTTAATTTAGCAGTTTTAGAAGGAGGAAAATATTTAGCAATGAATTTTTGTGCCATATCTTCTCATGTTTTAATATAACTAGTTGCTAATGAGTTAAGCCACATCTTTGCTTTATCTTTTAATGAAAAGGGAAACAGTCTAAGCCTAATAGCATCATCAGAAATATTATTATATTTAAAGGTAGCACAAAGTTCTAAGAAACTAGCAAGGTGTAAGTTTGGATCCTTATTTGGTGTTCCTCCAAATTGATTATTTTGAACCATTTGAATAATAGAAGGTTTAAACTTAAAAGAATTAGCATCTACAGCAGGCATTTGAATTCTAATGTGAAGTTCATCAGTTGTAGGGTTTGCATAATCCCTAAATGGTTTATAAACATTTTGTTCATTAATTTCTATTTGGATTTTTATTATTGTTATGTAAGTTAGACATTTCTTGATATTTTTTAATTTGATTTCCTTTTCTAATTCTTTTAACAGTTCTTTCTAATTCAGAGTCAAAAGGTAATAATCCTTCAGATCTAGCACTACGCATAAAATTAAATAAAAGAACTTGAAAATAAAATAAAATAAAATAAAATCTTTTTGGTATTTTTGTTTTTGTAAATATTTTTGTATTTTTAAGAAAATAAAAGGTATATAAAATATTTTTAATTTGAAAAATCTAAAATTTTTTTTTCACTTCATTCGATCATTTTTTTCCTTCCCCAACAACGACGGTAAAAATTTGAACCGACCTTTACGAGTATATGTATATACAAGAATTTATGAATTTATATTTAAATATTTATAATAATTTCATAAAGTCACAATTTCAAATGCAAGTATACGTATCGTTTCAAGTAATATAGGGCTCTATTAGAGTCCTGGTTATCGATCCCACATGGAAGATTAAGGGAAGATTAATTAAATAAATTAATAAATAGATTTTCAAATTAAAAGTAATTATAACTTTTCTTTCTTTTCAAAAATCAGATTTTATGTTTAATAAAATTTCTATTAGATGTAAGTAAAGCAACAATAAAGTAAAGATTAATGCAAGTATAAATAAAACAACTTTCTCCTTTTCAACTAATCCAAGATTTTTTCAGAATAATTATCATTCGTGGAGAACTTGAGATTATGGTATTGCGCCAAATAGAAGCAATCATATTCTTTACCTTTTCTCGATAGTATAAAGAACATTGGCTAATCTATAGATTGGTTCAGGATGTATTATTAGTAGAATGGGTTAATCTAGGCTCACACTTCTAGATATCCAAGGGTGGCTATGGTCGGCCCTACTAGTGACCAGTTCCCTTTCTATAAACCAAATTATTAGAATTTAGTCTGTCACTCTAAACAATAATCAATTCTATGCTCAATAAACAATATCTCCCTATTTATTTGAACTTCACCATGAATAACCCGCTCAAGGCCTTCGATTACCCAAGGATTCATGTGATATCTACTAGTTAAGAACTCATCTCCTGATAGGTCTTAGAATTCTTTTACAGGTTTTAACAAATTAAATGACTAGTTTAAAAAGTAAATTAAGATCAGGTATGAATATCATCACAATAATTTTATAAATTTTAATTTAAGTTCTCCAATAAAATCAAATTATCTTATTATCTTTACATAGTTGAAAGGAGAAAGAAAAGTAACTACTCATAACACATTGAATTCACACAACAAAACATATTTATAAAACTTTGAATCAAGTTACAAATACTTATCTAGAATGTTCCTTCAAGTGATCCTTTGACTCCAACTGACTCCAATGCAAGGTAGAAGACTTCAACAGCAACAACACTTACAAACTCTCACTTACTACTCAAGGAATTGAGTAGTAACACTCAAAATAACTAAAATAAACTTACTAAATACTTAAGAAGAAAATATGGTGGCTCTCTAAAACTATCTCCGAATGCTAGAGATCGAGGGGGGAACCGTTCTCTGTAGAAATATCTCCTATTTATAGTGCTTCAAAAATGACTAGGGGTTGCTTAAGGCACATCTTAAAAATTCGTCCAATTTCAAGGAATATTATAGAAAGTAACTGTGGTGCCTAGGAGCTGGGATCTGGCTCCTAGGTACCGGACTCCGTGACCAAGTCTTCACACTTCTTCACTTTGGATCGCACCTCTTCGTGATTAAAAATGTTTTCTTGTGTCCAGATGCATTGTATCACATGTCTTATGTATTAGGAGTAACTTCCAGTCTTCTAGAATGTCTGATAACTGCTTAACACCGTCAAAATAACTGCCCAAAGTTGTCAAAAATCTTAACTGCTTCAGTATCGAACTGACACTTAGGCGCCGGATTCTGGCGCCTAGGCACCAGACCTAAAATTTGGGTAACTTTGCTTTTTTAGCTCTATTTTTGCTCCTTTTTGCTTCTTTTTCCTTCTTGAACTCTTTTTTCATCACCTATATCCAAAAACATAAAAATACATTTCATTAAAGCACAATATCCTTAAAAATTGAATCATAAATAAGACATAAAAATAGATACTTTTTAAGTGGATCAACTCTCTTTCTTTCTCACCTTATCGCTCTACTTGGGGCTCACGCCTAAGTGATCTTCTTCTCCAAGCCTTCTTCTCCTCTTCTAATTAGTTTCCCCCTTGCAATTGTTCACCCTTTCAAGAGAGTAAAGAGTGTTTTTATAATTTACCAAGAGATACTTTAGTGTCTCTTCAAAATGAGTCCACATTTAATGAATCTTCCTAAGTGTGTCTTATGTGCCTCTTAACTCCAATAGACACAGCTCTTCAATAACAACTCCTTATTACCGACCCAAAGGCTTCTAGAAAGTATAATTTATTATTCTCAATGAATTACCCAAGAGACACACTTCATAATGTTTCAAAAAGAATCCAAATCCGACATTTCTTCAATAAGTTATGGCAAAAACCGTCACCAACCTTTTTCTTGTGCCTTGGCACCACCCTGTGCGCAGATCCACCGTTTCACTCCGTTTGGCTCAATTTTAGCTCTCTTTTGCCTCATTTCAGTTGTGTTTTGCTCCTAACAGATATACCTACAAGGAAGATATAAAACAACATGTAATTTCATTCAAATATATGTGATAAATGTAAAATATATTAACAATAGATAGACATATCAAAATGTGTTAGGTCAGAATTTTCTTCCTTTCTCGTTTTGGTTTCAAGTTACATCGTTTTTGCTTCATTTTTGTTTCTTTTGCTCCAATCACTTCAAATTCTTCAACTTGATGTACCGATGAACAAAAACACAAGAAAACATACCTTTAAAGTGCAATATCATTATAAAATTTAGCATAAAAAGTAGTACATCTTTAGGTGGATCAAAATCTCCTAAACTTAAACATACTTGTCCTCAAGTAATACTACACTTTTATAATAATTTATGTAGATTAAATTTAATAGTTCATCCTTTAGAATTGCTAAAATTTTGTTCTAAAAATGTGATAGCTCAACCTAGAATAAATTCTAATGAATCAGACTAGCACAGGGTCTAAAATATTTATCATCAAATTTGGGAATTTGTTTTCCTATATAGTTCAGAGAAACATGTAGATTTTTCAAACTTTGGATCCTATGAACTTTACTTTCTAGACGTAAGAAATCTCTTACAAATAATTTAACTAATATAAATATAAAAAGCAAGCTTAGGATTGTTCTAAGTTCCTTATTTTAGAAAGACTCAAGTGAAACCAATTTTTTATTAGGACATCTCCTCAAGCTTCTTCTCACAATTTTTTTAAGGATCTTTTTTATCTAATTTTTTCTGTTCTTTTTTTTTATTTATGTGAGGATTACTATATCTGGAGAATTCCTTAAATGATTTTGAATTCCACTATCCTCGTGTAAAGTTAAAACTTTTTACATTCCTTTACTTAAAGAGATGTATAATTTTTTAAATACTTTTCAAAAGAGCCTTAAATGTTTGAAAATAAAAATTCTAAGAATCCTTAATTTTCCAAAAATACATTTCTTCCTACTAAAGATAGTTATTCATTTTTCCATGTTCTCCACTAAATATCCTTAACTCTAGTTTCACCCTTTTCACTAAAAATATCAACTAAGTTTTTCTACTCCATTTGTATACTTAAAATTCTAACATCCTTAAGGTGACTCCACATAGCAATAATCATTAGAAATAAAACACAAATTTATTTGTAGTAGTTTTAAAAACAAGTAAGGTTTAAATTTGAAACATTTTTTTTACAATCCAAACTTAAGCTCAAACATGTGTAACAATGAAGTACAAAAATATGCAGCATGGAAAGATAGCTTTTACAATTTACTACACATCCTACAAAAATATCAACAAATAGTACTTTGTAGAATATTGCAGTAGAAAGTAAATCTAGCATAAACATGGTTGACATAACACTATAAAGGAATTTTAAATTGTAGAATAGGTACAAACTTAAGATTAAACATGAACACGTTTTAAACTTTATAAAGGAATTGTTGGATGCTAACAAGTTTAAAATATTAAGATAAGTTTTGTTGTCTCCAATGACTCATTTAACTTGAGTCACAAACATAGGCACAAACTCCAACACATTGACTCACATATTTCATAAACAAACGACAACTGAGGTTCATTTTATCTCTCTTCTACTCACATTTCTCCTCCTTAATTTCAATTTCTAACGGAAGAAACTACGATAATAACGTGGGTGTTGTCGGCATATTTTTAGGTCGTGTTTTATTTTGAAGAGGGGTCGCCTAACAGAAATCTGTCGGCGAATTTTTAATTTAATTAAAATAAATAATTTGAAAAGTAGTATTTGATTTTGAAAATAATTTTAAATTTGAAGGTTTTAAGATATGAGATTAAACCGATCTCACATCCCAAATAGTTTATATAAACGAGCACCGCACCACAAACCGTGTATCTATCCCTAAGGATAGACACACTCGCTTGATGGTGGGGCTTGATTAAATAAACTAGAAGATTAGTGACATCCGTTTGGTCCGCGAACCAATTTTATAAGCCGACAAGTTTCCCTGCTTAATATGAAAACATTAAACAGGGTTTATATTACACAGGTTCTTTAAATTCCCTATAAGGGCAAGCCCCTATAGTTAATTACATCTTAAGTGACGGGAATCACCTAAGAAAACTCTCGATAATAACCAATAATTCTCGCTCTCAAGAATTTCAAAGTTTAAGGTTTTCAAAGATTGAATTTTGGAATTTCGATAGGGAATGGATCAAATTTTGGAACATTTTGTTTTATGAATCCAAAGGAAGAGAGGTAGGAGAAATTACTGATTCGAAGTGAACTTCGGTAATTTCCCGACTATCCTATTGTTTGGCTTGAATTTAGGAAAGTCCCAATGTTTATTTAGTATTTCAATCCTGCCAATTTTAATTAATTAGGGCTTATATTTGTATGATATAATCAAACAAATAGCCTAGAAGATATGAGGTTTTATGTCGTATCGGACAACTACCTCGGAATCCTAAGTCCGGTTAGGGTTTAATTTGCAATGCAAATGCCTAACGAAGAGTTGAGGATTTATGTTGCACTAGGCAAGCTACCTCGAAGTCCTATGGCTTTGTTGTTTTAATTCTAAGAAGGTTTTGTCGAAGTAGGTTCAAGTTTCTGTTGACGACGATGGCCGTGCTGCCCACCATGCTCCGAGCTCCTTGTTGTTGCAGAGGTTTAGTTTTAGAAATCATAAATCAGGGGATGAGAAAAGTGTTTTGGTTTAGAGAAGTCTTAATTTCCAAGTGTTTTTTTTTTGTGTTTTAATTAAAACAAATCTTAAAATTGATTATAACGACACCGGTTAAGATCCCACGGTTCCATCCTTCCGGCATCATTATTTTTATCGGATTCACTTAGTCCAGATGAATTTGCTAAACTCAACTGAATGAGTTCCACACTTTCATTTAGACCGTGGGGAAATCCCGTTAGCAACACGTAGGTTACATCATCCGAGGTATTCCCGATCATCCAACAGGACGTTTTAATTTAGTTGCAATTGTAGTTTTGTGTTCTGTTTGTGATTAAATTTTGAGTTGTTTTATATTTTGAAATGTTGTGGCGGTGAATTTTATCTTGCAATGACTTTTAACTTAGTTTTGGTTTCGGTTTTAGGGACTATCCTAAAGGTGTGGGTTTTCATGCAACAGATTGTTTTATCATGCAAGAAAAATAAACGCGATTGCAATAAAGTAAATTGCAATAATGTAAATTGCTTGGAAAATAAATTGCAGGAAAGTAAATTGCAATAATACAAATGCGTACCTGGAGGGTCTTCCCGTCATCCCAAGCTGCACTTAAAACACAATTAGCATACTTAAGCAAGCTCCTAGGTAAGGCTAAGGAAAAGGTTATGGTTTTCTACCAAATTCCTAATCCTATAGCTAGTCATTTCCTATGACGTCTAGGTTCTTTGTGTTTTGGTTTAAGGACGATTTTCTTCATCAAAGAATAATCAAATTCAATTGTTCTTATAAATGTCCTATCATATTGAGGAAGTGCTTAAGAAGGATCTTAAACATCTTTTCAATATTTCTAGGATTGTTTTAAGTCCAAATGAATTTAATTATACAAATGAATTAATCGTCCAAGAATTTCAAGTTTTGTTAACTTGCTCGGTGAACTAGGACATTTGAATATCCTATGAGTGAAGTGACACTTCATTTAATGTTTTATTTAGGAGTTATAATAACTAAAGCTTTCGAGGGTAAGTTAGTATTCAAATGATTTGGTTTAAGTTAAAGAGTTTAAATTTGGAATAGTGTTCAAGTTGCTTTTAAATTTATTTTCTTTCTGTTTTAGGTGATGTTATATTTAATTCAATTTAATTTAATTTTAATTGAGTTTTAATTTAATTTAATTTGATTGAGTTTGATTTAATTTGATTTGATGTTTAATTAATTTGATTTGATTTAATTTTAATTTGATTATTTAATTTAATTTAATTCAATTATTTAATTTAATTTATTTAATTTAATTTAATTTGATTTAATTCAATTTTATTTAATTAATTTAATTTATTTAATTTAATTTAATTTAATTTAATTTAATTGTTTAATTTAATTTAATTTAATTATTTAATCTAAATTAATTTAATTATTAAATTTAATTTAATTTAATTTAATTGTTAAATTTTAATTTAATTTTAATTTAATTTATCTTTAATTTACTTTATTTTTAATTTTAATTAAAATTTTAAAAGAGTTTAATAATTCAATTAAGTCTTTTAATGTTTCAAATTTGAGTTATCATTTTAATTAAAAAAAAAAAATTGAGTATTAATGATATAATTAGTTTAGGGATTTTTTAAATTAAAGAATAAATCTCTTCCTAATAAATATCCCTTATTTTAATAATTCCAATTTATTATTCCTCCAAATTTAATCTATTATTTAATTAAAGTTTAATCATTTTAAAATTATTTAATGGGTTTCTACCCTTTAATTATTTAAATTTCAATCATCCAAATCAGATTAAGATCAAATATTTTACTTGTTGATTTTTTATTAAACCTAAAGTTTTAATTAAGGGTTAAAAGTTTAATTACCATTTTACCCCTTTAGCTTGATAATTTCATAACTCACTAAATTGAACTCAAATGAACTTGAAATTTTTATGTGACTTCACTCATATGTCAATAAAGACATGAGAGGAGAAAATATGATTTTTCTGTATTTAATTTATTTATATAATTATTTTTGGTGGAAAATAGAGATTTTTAAGGAAAATTTAATAATATGACCAAGGGAAAGTTTCTGTCCTTAAGAAAATTAGGGGACATTCCTAATG
This sequence comes from Papilionanthe hookeriana x Papilionanthe teres, assembly GCA_022702705.1. Classification (NCBI taxonomy): domain Eukaryota; kingdom Viridiplantae; phylum Streptophyta; class Magnoliopsida; order Asparagales; family Orchidaceae; genus Papilionanthe; species Papilionanthe hookeriana x Papilionanthe teres. The sequence continues at coordinate 166,459,553 of CM040423.1, read as the reverse complement.
ACCAGAGAAGCACTTGGACCAATTTTGGTGATTTTTTGAATTATATTATTTTTATTATAATTATTTTAAATTTTGGAGTGTTAATTAATTTAAAAATAAAATAAAAATTGAAAAATGGATTTTATATTTTTTAAAAATCTCTCTGATATCAAGGAAATCAGAGAAGCAAATTTTGCAATTTTCTGATTTTTCTATGATTTATTGTAATTATTTTAGTGAAAATGCTAGAAAATACATTTTTTTAATTTTAAAATTACCCTAGGGCTTTAAAATTTAATATCTCACTAAATAGACTTAGTAAAAATATGGGGTTTGTTCCTAAGTGATTAAAATTCAAAATGTGACATTTTGGTGAATTTTATTATTTTTGTGATTTTTATTATTTTTTAATTATTAAAATATTAAAATATTATTAAAAATCAACTTTTTCAGAAAATTGAAATTTTAATTTTCTTAGGTTCCCCTGATATCAGAGAGGCTCCAAAACCAATTTAGTGAATTTTTGAAAAGTATTTTAAAAGTTATGAATTTTTAAAGTTTAAAATGGCTAAGTGACTTAATCAACCCAATTAGTGGGGTTAACCAAGTCCAATTGACCTCAAATTTTTATGGTGGATTCCTCTGATCCTAAAGGTCAGTGGAGAATTGATTTCAAGTCAATTTGATGCCTGGTTAACTCTAATTAATTAAAGACCTATTTTGAGTGTTTAAGCCGATTAGGGTTGTTTTGAATGAACTAAGCCAAAACCTATTTTTCCTAGGGTTCTCTGGTCATAAGGAACATCACCAAATTTTCCTAGAATTTATTTCACAACATGCTATTTTTGGAATTAAAATACTCAAAACAGCAACATGCATTTGAAAAATAAATAACTTTTCACAGAGATGGCCTCTGACCTTGGAAAATTCAGGGAATGTTCCCAAGTTCAGAGGCTTCAAAAGCCCTATGGTCTCATGCCATGGTGAATTGTATACATGCATGGAGAATTAAATGTATGCAGAGAGTAAATAAATTATAAAAAATAAAATACTTGATGAAATTAAATGATTTCTTTTCCACATTATTCTCCTCTGTTCACTGAGCAAGAGGGTATTTTTATTTTATTTTTGTGATTTTTCTACACAAAGATATGGATTTTTAAAGTTTCGATATTTAATAAATACATTAAATACCCTATTTATCTATTTATCCACGCGGCGCCGGCGAAACATCGGCGACTCCGAAGGGGTACGTGTCGCGCTGTGATTGGGCGCCGCCATCCGAGTCATCCGTCCCGGGCCCCGCGGTTCTCGCACCGTTTCCGGTCCGACGCCATCCGAGCCGTTCGTCCGCGCGTGTATCGAATGGACGGCATCCGTTCATCGTCCCCAAGTGTTCTCACCCGAGAGCCGTCCACACTAAATCCCCTAAGATCTCACTCGATTCTCAATGGATTTTTACGTTCTTATACTCTATGGATTCGTCTTGAAGAGACGAACACATCTATACGGCTAACATGCATTGAAACTAAGGCATTTGAAATGGAGAATCTCCAGAAGCTTGGGATGGAGAGTTAACTCATACCTTATCTCAGAGAAGTGTGGCTTCAATCTGAGAGTTGTTGCACCTTCGATTGGGTCCCAGCAAGCTCCAGATGAAGTCTCTTGGTCTGGGGAATTGTCTGGATATGATTTCGACCAAGCCCGATCACAAAGCTTGGAGGCTGGAGCAACTGGGTGGCCTGGAGATGGGGCTTTTGATGGTGGACACCTTCTCTTGGTCTGGTGAAGGTGTAGAGCCAATCAATTTGGGAATTGGCTCACTGTGGAGAAGTGTCCTGGTTTTGGGTGGAATTTCAACTCTGAAATTGAGCTTACAGAGGAGAAATGGCGAGGGGATTTCACCTGGGGATCAAGTGCTCTAAGGATGGAGAAGGGTCCGGAACAATTTTGGCGAGTTTTGGCAAGGTTTGTGCTTCTCTCCTTCCATGACCGAGAGAGGTGGAGTTTAAATAGGAGAGGGTGGAAGGCCTCCGGGGGAGTTAGGGCTTGGGATCGGCTGCTCCGGTGAGGAGAAGATCGGCCATGGTGACCACTGGGGATGGGGCGACTCGGCAAGTGAGAATTTCAATGTTGGCTCACATGTGAGCTCTCGGCCATGGTGTTTTCCGGCGGCACGGTGGCCGGCCGGCTGAGCAATGGTCACCATCTTGGTCGGGTGGGTCGGGGTCGGGGTTTAGTGTAGGCGATTGGCAAATGCCATGTGTAAAGGCTTTGATTCAAAGTGGAATGGGGGCATGGCTAAATTTGAACCTAAATGGGTCAACCCACCCATTTGGGCTAGGTGCACCACCCAAGGCCTGGTTTTGGTTGAGGGAAAAGTGATTTGGCTCAGCATAATCGGTAGGGTCAAGTCACCATCCAAGCACGATTAGGCTTAAGCATGGTTTAGTGGAATCATGGAAGTGGTTAATCACCTTTAGGAATTAAGGAAAGAGCCTCCTCCTTTTGCCCAAAATGGCATGGTGACATGTAAAGAGGCTCTCATGGCTTGCATATGGCTTGTGCATGGCTCCATGGCTCCATTTGGCTTGGGAAAAGGTTTGGTCAATTTCATAAAAAAGGATTTTAGGGATTTTGGATAATTTGGTGGAAATTTGGATGAAGCTTCATTTAGAAATATTTGATCATTGGTTTAGGACTTAGGGATGATTTTAATTGAAAGTATGATGAGGGGAAATGTCATATGGGCTTTGGAAGAATTTTTTGGGGTTTTGGATTTGGTGGAAGTGGGCTTTTAAAATGGTTTAAGGAATGGAACTTTTATGTTTTGAAAATGAATTTATGGATGGGAATTTTGTAAAGAGGTTGGCCCAAATAATTGTTGGGTTTAGCTCATGGATGTGTCATGAATGATTTGAAACAAATTGGGGGTGATTTGGATTTGAATTGGGTTGAATTTGGGTTAGGTTTGGGTTTAGGTCAAAAATGGGCCTTTTGACCTTGGATTGAGTTTGAGTGGGACTTGGGTTCAAATTTTGGGCAAATCATGTTAGGGTTTTGTTTATGGGAATGTTAAGGAAGATTTAGAAAAGATTTGAGGTTAATTGGAGTTGAATTGGGTGAGTTTGGGTTAAGTTTGGGTCATGGGTCCAAATTTGGGCTTTAAGGCCCAAAGTGAAATTGGATCCAAATGTCAACCAAATTGGACTTGGATTTGGTCTAGATTGGTATTGGGGATGTTGAATTGAAGTTTAGAATTGAATTGGACCAGAATTTTGGTCAATTGGATAGGTTTGGTTTAACATTGGGTCCACTTTGGGTTAAAATGGGTCGATTTGGGGGTTTTGACAAAAGTAGGGTAAACTGACAAAATTGGCCCATGGTGTAGTTGGACAAAATGAAATTGGGAATATTTAGGATTTTCTGGAATTTTCTGGGAATTTTCTGAATTTTTGGATTTTTAGGCCAAGAAGGGTATTTTGGGTTATTTGGAGGGTATTGGGGGGTATTTTTGGAATCTTTGGTATTTTTGGGTATGGATGATCAATTTGAGTGATGTGGAGATGTTTGGGATTGATTTTGGAAAATTTTGGGTAATTTGGAAATTTTGCAAAAATTTGGGTAATTTCAAGGGTTTTGGGTAGGTTTAGTAAGTGTAGGGTCTCGGGGGTCAAAAATTGAAAATTTGGAAAATTGAAGATTGGGTGAATTTAGGTGGAAAGAAATCATTTTGGTTGTGCCATGAAACCATTTCAAGCCCATATGAGCCATGAAATGACTCATTTGAGGCATTCACTATGTTGTTCCTAACCCTCTTAGCCAGGGCTTAGGGGTTAAGGACCATCCATGTGAATCACCTACATGAGTCGGGAGGTTAAGTTGGGTATGGGTGTGGTTTTAGGAAGTGTGTGGAAATTTAGTGTGTAAGTGTAGTGTAAGTCGGCCCCTTCACTGGACCGGGCCACCCGGGGCGGTCCTAAGGCCGAAAGAGTCCTATAGGAACTCATCCTTTAAACTTCCACATTTGATTTCGACCCTCTAGGTGATTAGGGGTCTATAGTCAAGTTTGTGGAGTTTGCGGGGAGTTTAGAAGTGGTTTGAATTTCTAAAAGGCGGGTCCCGATTCTAGTCCTCTAAGACGGTCGAAGGAAAAGCCTAAGGCTAGATCCTAAGTACTAAAGAGAGAAGAGAAGACCTCATCAAAAATGAGGTCAACAAATGGACCCCGATAGGTGTGGTGAGCGGACGGAGCACACCACGCGTATTGGTGTTGACCGAAGCGATCAACAAAACCAACACGGATGTCCAAGTGACGAACTTAGGACGAAGTAGAAGAGTTTCTGCTGGGGAGTGTCAAGTATATCTCTGGAACCGGAGATTCTTGAACTCTCGCTGGGGAAAGGAAAAGGAGGTGAATCCCAAATCACATGATGCGGGGAATTTCGATTTAGATTTTATTTTGTTTCAATTTATGTTATGATGTGTGAGTTTAGATTTCAACTTGGAGTTTTTTTTTTTTAGATTGAAGTTTGTCAAAATTAATTTGAAGGATTTGATTTGAAATTAAAATTGGAGTTATGAGGTTTTAGATGTAACATCTCCAACCTCGAAAGAAAATTGAATTGATTAGATTGAATCGTTGCAATGAGAAGAGATCTCAGAGCAAAGTGGTGTTGGATATAAAATCCTTAACCTCAAGAGTTTGATTTTTATGTATTTCATTGCGATAGGGAAATGATCCTAAAGCAATGCAGTCTTGGATGTAAAATCCTTAACCCCGGAATTCGATTTGATGTATTTCGAGTGCGATAGGGAAAGAATCCTAAAGCGAGTGCGGTCTTGGATGTAAAATCCTTGACCCAAAAGTTTGAATTTGATGTATTTCGGTGCGATAGGGAAGAATCCTAAAGCGGTGCGGTCTTGGATGCAAAATCCTCGACCCAAAAGTTTGAATTTGATGTATTTCGAGTGCAATAGGAAAAGAATCCTAAAGCGGTGCGGTCTTGGATGTAAAATCCTCGACCCAAAAGTTTGAATTTGATGTATTTCGGTGCTAATAGGAAAAGAATCCTAAAGCGGTGCAGTCTTGGATGTAAAATCCTCGACCCAAAAGGTTTTGAATTTTGATATATTTCGGTACGAATAGGAAAAGAATCCTAAAGCGGTACGGTCTTGGATGCAAAATCCTCGACCCAAAAAGTTTGATTTGATGTATTTC
>CM040423.1:163414853-163450436 GCA_022702705.1 Papilionanthe hookeriana x Papilionanthe teres | reverse complement strand
AAGCTAATTTACTTACGTAATTGTGGTTGGGTCAGAGCCATCTTAGATGGTTTGGTTACCTTAAAGTTTGATCATCTGATGATCTAGTTAGGAGAGTAGAGTTTTAAATTCAACTTATGTAAAGAAAGGTAGAGGTAGACCTAAAAAGACTTGGGTATATTGTATACAATTGATCTTAATTTATTAGAATTAAATGAAAATATGACACTCAATTAGACATAATAAAGAAAAATGATTCATGTAACTAGCCCCACTTAGTGGAATAAAGGCTTGTTGTTATTGTTGTTGTTGTTTCTTTTTTTTGGTATTTAATTCAAAATTTAAATCAAAAATAAAACCAACATCCTTGAGGAAAAAAATTCTGTAGCTCATGGCATAGTAATATTATGTGGTGCATCAATAAGAAGACATTGTCCATATAATAATTCTCAAGTGATGCATTCTCCATTAAAGTTAGATTTTCAGGCATGTAAACCTTATATGATTGTGCTAGTATCAATTGTCAAAGCTTACATAGCAGCTAAAAATATCTTAAACTCGTTCATTCTACACACTTGATCCTCAAAAGATAGGCTTGAAGCATCTTCATAAGAAGGTTAGTGCCTATTGAGGAAGGGAAAAGGTAGAGCCTTGACATCCCAAGATCTATGGTTATGCATTAGAATGTTGAGTAATAGAGTGGGACGCACTATTGTTAACAACATTACATTTTTTTGTTCATTTAGTGATTGTCATAGATTTTGCAAGGCTGGGAGTAATTTCCAACATACAGCTCCAAAGTGTTGCATGTCAGAAGAATTCTTGGCTGTAGAGTTATATATTAACTTTTTAATATTGTATGAAAATTTAACAGATAAAGACAATTAAACAAAAAGCTAATAGAAGAGACACCAAAGATTTTTATGTGGAAAACCCGATAAGGAAAAAACTATGGGGACTGGCATAGTTGAAATGATTCAAATATTGATATATATGTTACAAGGCTATATCATCCCTTTAACAATAGAAAAGAGTATTATTGTAATGGGAGAATTTGACTTGCCTTTCTTTAGAAGAGTGGCAAAAAATTTTGGGGAAGTGATAGGGAACCAATTAAGACAAAGGAAGACAGATAATGGGGGTTGTGCGATCACGATATGGATATGGATTCATTATCACCAATGTCAGTGAATATTAAAAAAAGTTGATCAAGCAACATTAATAGTGATAGAAAAGAGTTGGTGATCTGAAAATGGTGATTTGACAACGATGGTGTACTGTGGTGGCAATGGTGGCTGTATAACAATGATCCAATGAGAGAAAATGTACCACGATAATAGTGGTGACTAGGTGGCATTGATCTAAAATAGCAATGACCAACAAATGATGATCCAGTGATGGCAACAGTGTGCCACAACAATTGCATTTGCCTGATGTCAGTGATCTGGCGTGGTGGTGGCATCCCAATGATGGTGGCCTAAAGTTGATGGTCCAACGATGGTAACATAACTGCGACGATGGAGATCCAACATAGTGGTGATGTCCTGAAGTTAAAGGTTTGGCAGCTGTTTTGGTAGTGGTCGGTAAATTTTGAGTTAGTATGATGTTCTTCATCATTGATCAAAATGATGTTATTTAGTGTAGATTTTTATAATCACGTCTTGCTAATTTTATTGGACTTGCTGAGTTGGTAAGTTAGGTTTATTTTCTGCCATGTTGTTGCTACTAAATATTTTAAAGGTAAACTGATTTTATATTTTATATGTAATTTTTATATCATATGAAAAAATGATAAGATATTAGAGGAACGCATCTTATGTTCAGATTGCATTATCTTGTTGAGGTAAAACATATTCATTGAAAAAAAAATTTTTCTTTCGTTTTGTTTTGAATTGTCATTGGTATAGGCATAAGCTTTTTTGTACATCTATTTTATTTACCAGACTTGCCCCATGGTTTCTTACAATTTCCATGTATATAAGAAAACTGTTAGTTATTTTGAAGAAAAAGCATACAATAATGTTCATAAAAAATAAGTCAACACGAATCTCAAAGGAATTCAACAGACTCGGAATAAGCAACGTGGAAAGATGGGGCTCTCTTGGAAAGTGACTTGTATGGGACCAAAGCATTCAGCCGATAACCAAAATCCAGACGGTTCAAGCAGCCAAACATAAGCTGATTAGCATCAGAGGCCAAGTGACTAACAAAACTAAGGACCTCTCAGGGTCTGAGTTAATCAAAAATATTTTCTCTTGACACAACTGACCTACCTTTGCAGGATCATCCAACCAGCTACACCTACGTTGTCAATCGACTGGCAGATTCGACTTGAACGGTCAACCGACATGAACAATCGCCTCATCCCAATCCCACAAACTATCACGCTAAACACTCAAATTTCTTGGCCTTTACCAGAGCAAAATACCCATAACACAATATATAGTTACTACTAAAGTAAAGGAAACTGTATAATTTCATGTATCTTATCTCTATTTTTTTCTTTGTACTTCTCTATCCCATTTATGCTCTATTTCTTGTGTTTGATCAACATGGTAAATTTGGACTTAACATTCTAAAAAATGCGGTGACCATGGACTCATGCCACCAAAAACAAGAACACAACAAAGAGAAGAATTTAATATTGGATACATGGCAAATATGGACTTGACTACGGAGTTTGTTTGCAACAGATTCAAGAGCAAAGAGAACAGATGTTGAATTAGATAGCAGAGTTGACCCGAGCGGTACTCGGAGAAAGAGAATAATTTTTTTGAGATCAAAACACTTGTGATAATGAGCTCAAACCCCAAGGCTACCAAGCAACTTAGGGGCAAAGAGATTTGCAAAATCTTAGTACTAGGATAGTCTTGGGTTGGTACTAATAAACAAACAGTAGTATGGATACACTGAGGCCCACCTCCAATTGAAGAATGTGTTCTCTTAGCAGATTTTTTATGTTGAACCATTAAAAAATTTAAGACTTCGACATTGGAAACATATAAGTGTTAAAACAACCTTACTGACCATATCACCTCCTTTGAGTCAGTCAACTACTTCCGAAGGATCACCGACATGCTGTAAATAATTATTTTTCAATGCTGAGGGAGTTAGCCCTCATATGGTTCAACGACCTTCCTGTAGGAGTGATTGCTTTCTTTTTTTAATTTCAGAATGATGTTTCTGTCATATTTTACTAGTAGTCGAAGACCCAAGAAGAGATCACAAGACTTGTGACAGCTAAATAAGGGCAGAATGAGAGCTTACACACTTGTATCACTAAATTTAAGAAAGATATGTTGAAAGTATGTGATTTGGAACCTAGAGTAGCACATGTTTTCTTAACCTAGTGGCTAAGGGGAGAGAGTTTTTGATATGAAATTGGCCTACTAGAGCTGAAAACTCTAGTTGAGCAGTTGTTGATACGACATTGGCCTGCTAGAGCTGAAGACTCTAGTTGAGTTGTTGGAGATGGCTAAAAACCACATCACATCTAAAAAGAGTGTCGAAAACTTCTATCATTAATATGAGCCAATAGATCATCAACCATAGAAGAGATCCACGTGTAATAAGGAGTGGAGCCCAACGAATAGTCAACGCCCTTCAAACAATCCTCGATACAAAATAGTTGGCTACCCAGAGATAATAAAGTAGGCGGGTGATCCACTAAAAATTTGATAGTTTTTTAATATCTATTTCATACCTATTTTTTATAATATTACACTATAAAGGAAGGTATTTTGTATGTTTTTTGGTTTTAGCTACAAGAAATGGCTTTTGGAGAAAAGAAAACAAAAATGATGCAATTTGGAGCAAAAAGGAGCAAAAAAAATATATATTGGCCTAACACATTTTTATAAGTCTTTCTTTGCTTAATCTCTTTTACACTTCTTACATATTTTTGAATGAGATTACACTTTAAATAAATGTTATTTTTATGCTTATTTTGTAGGGCTATCCATTAGGGATGCAACGCAACTGAAACGGGGCGAATCAGAGCTGAAACGGAGCCAAATGAAGCAAAACGATGGAGTTGTGCAAAGTAAGACGACAGACAGCGCACTATCCAATGTCGGACCGTGCAAGCATCCAGAAAGCACAAAAATTCAATGGAAAATAGCACCGGATAGTGCTCAGACAGCTCTGGACCGTGCCCAAACATTTTGGACGTGATTTTGGACGGTTAGGGACCTAGATTCATCGTATTTAGATGCTTTTTGAATGGTTTCTTGTGACAACACTTCAAACTTCATCCCTACACTTTAAAAGATCAATTTTAGGTCAGAAAAGAGAGGAGAAATGTTTGGAAAAATGTAGAGAATGTTGAGAGATCATAGAATAGGAGTAGAAATGTAGATTTCTACCTTGGAGAGATGGGTGATGGGATTTTGAGAGAATTTGTAAGGGAATGTTCTAGCATTGCATGGATCAGACGGAGACTTTATGGGAGATATTTTCATCTTTCGTTCAAGGGAAAAATGCTATGTATTGTGTTTTTCATTATCTTATAATTTTTTAAACAATTATTTTGTGGATTTGCTTTGAAATGAGGTTTTCTGTTGTGCTTTCTTTGTGTTTTGTGATGTATTTCTCTTATTTTTTCTTCTTATTTGGAAATAGTGGCATAAGAAGATTATTCCATTGTTTTCATTTTACTTTTCTTTTGCAATGAGTAAGATTCATGTTTAGGATATTGTGATGCATGTTAGAAATGGATTTAATTATAAATGTGATGGTTTTTACTTGCACTTCATTTACATTACAAAAAGAGCTAGTTGTAGTGTTAAAATTCGTTGTAATTACGCTATGATTTGAGAGAGCTAAGTAATTCTCAACAAAGTGGAACCACATTCAAATTCCATGGATGGTGAATTTCGTGGGGGTTGAGTGCAAATAAATAGGGAAATATACTTTGATGGGCGTAGAATTGGAGATTTTAGGGTGACAGACTAAAATCCCCAATTCGGTCCTAGTGTTTGGAAACTAAAGCGAGAGTTAGCCTTCAGGCGAAGGGAACTAGGAGCTCTGGAGTGAGAGCCAGTATCCTCCCAGCCTAACCACAAATTTAGGGACTAAACCTAATATTTGCCAATGTTCATTATGCACTCGGAAGAGGGTAAAGAATAGATTGCTCCTATTTGGCACATATAATATTTAATGCATCTCATACCTTTACATTATCCAATTCACTACATGAGGATAGTATATTTAATTATATCAAAATTCACCAAACTAACTCATCCAAAAAGGTTATCTTTAGAAGTAATATTGGCATTTAGGAATAGTTATTATCCATACATATAATCATCTGCATTTAGGAGTAATTGCTTGATAAAACACCACTGATATCGACCTTCCAATCTAAAGTCTGATAAAAGTCGACTATAATTTGACTAAGAACCTCCTATCTCGCTTCCATGTGGGATTAATAAACAGGACTCCACTAGAGCCCTGTATTACTTGAGCGATACGTATATTTGCGTTTGAAATTATGACTTTATAAAATCATTATAAATATATAAATTTGGGTTCATAAATTCTTACATATAAAAAAGTCACATCAAGTTTTGGCGCCGTTGTCGGGGAAGCATTGGTAAGAATTTTAGGAGAATTTTAGTTGAAGTAATTAGACTTAGAATTGGAAAACCTTAGTATCGTAAAATTGTGTTTGTGTGAAAAGTTTTTTTTTGGTATAAAAATGTGTTGTGAAAAAACTGTTTGTGTGAAAAATAAGGTGTTTGTGAACATGTTTTGTTATGTTGAATATATTTTTTGTTTTATTTATTTTGTTGTTAATGTATTATTTGTTGTGTTACTTATGCAAAATAAAGGATATGTAGGACTTGAGCCTTATGGTCCCGAGTTATAAAAATGGAAAAAATCAAAAAGTGGAAAGGACTTGAAAAATTAGAAATGGAAATGGAAAATATTCAAAAGAATAACTTAGAAGAATCATCATAAATCATTGAGGGATTATGTAAATCCTACTACAGATGAAATTTACTCAACTATACAAAATCCTGTCGTAGAAGCTAACTCGTTTGAACTAAATCCAGCGATTATCCAACTTTTGTAGAACAACCAGTTTAGGGGAACTCCTTTGGAAGATCCTTATTTACACTTATCTAGTTTTCTAGAACTTGGTGCTACATTTTGTTATAATGGCATGTCAAACAATGTTGTTAGCCTGAGGCTTTTTACTTTCTTACTAAGGGATGAGGATAAAATGTGGTTATACTCATTAGTATTTTGTTTTATTAAAAATTGGGAGGAGTTAACTCAGAAATTCCTAGCTATGTATTTTCCACCTTCAAGGACTACTAAACTTAGAAACAATATTATCTCATTTTGTCAGAATAAAAGGGAATCAATATACGAAGCCTGGGAAAGATTTAAGGAACTCCTAAGAAAGTGTCTACATCATGCTCTGCCAGATTGGTTAATCATTCAAACTTTTTATAATGGGTTAGTAGGATCCCTTATGACCATTATTAATGCCGCTACTGGTGGTTCATTAATGTCAAAATCATTTGATGAAACATATACATTAATTGAAGAAATGACAATAAATGAATTTCAATGGCCCTCTGCAAGGGTAAATCATAAAAATGTAGCTAGTGTTCATGATACATATGTGATTGCAATTAGTGCATCTCAGGTTGCTGCGGTATCAAGGAAGTTGGACAAATTTAGAATGAACCAGCCTCAATTTAAGTGAGGAAAGTTCATTAGGGCATATGATTGATTCCAACTTATTATATGAGACTTTAAATACCATAAACAACTCATATTCTAACTTTTACAGCCTAGATTGGAAGAGACATCCTAATTTTAACTGGACTCACACTATTGAGGGTGGAAACCAACAATGGGAAAACAATTATGCAAATCTTAATGAAAGTTGGAATAGTCAGGGTAACACAAGATATAGATCTTTATATCCACTGACTCTAACAAAGATCAATAATTTGAGGATAAGAAGATGTCTATAGAAGAAGTAGTATTGCAAATGGGAAACTAGTTGTAAAGTCAAAATGCTACACTTGGAAACAAAGATAATCAACTTGGACAAATTGCTAATTCACTTAGCAATAAACCCAAGGAACACTTCCTAGCAGCATTAAGATCAAACCTAAAGAGAATTATAATGAACATGTAGAGGATGTTCAATTAAGAAGTGGAAGAGAGATAGAAGAAGTGGTTAGGAAAGAGAAAGAAGTTGTGAGAGAAACAAAGGAAACAAAAAGACCTGAAGATCATGTTTCTAAGAATCTAGAAAAATTAATATCTCCAACTAAAATCAATTTAGAAAGACCACCACCTCCATTTCCTCAAAGACTTAGATATCATAAGTTGGATAAACAATTTTTAAACTTCTTGGATGTACTTAAGAAGTTAACAATAAATATTACTTTTCCATAAGCTTTAGAATAGATTTCAAGTTATGCAAAGTTTATGAAGAAGATATTAAACAAGAAAAAGAAATTTGAGGATTACGAGACAGTTGCACTAAGTAAGGTGTGCAGCGCTATATTTCAGAAAAATTTTCCTCAGAAATTTAAAGATCCTTATAGCTTTACAATTCCTTGTGAAATTAGAGAAATGTTATGTAGAAAAGCTTTATGTGATTTAAGAGCGAGCATTAATGTGATGCCTCTATCTATATTTAAATGGTTAGGTTTAGCCGATATTTGTCCCACTACTGTAACCCTTCAGTTAGTTGATCAATCTATCATTTATCCAAAAGAGGTTATAGAAGACGTACTTGTTAAAGTGGATAAATTTATCTTTCCTATGGACTTTATTGTATTAGATATGGAGGAAGATAAAGAAATTCTAATTTTTTTGGGGAGAACTTTCCTTGTTACTGGACAAGCTATGATAGGTGTGCAAAAAAGAGAGTTGATTATGAATATTAATGACCAGGATGTCTCTTTTGATGTGTCAAAGTCATGAAATATCCACCTGAGAGAAAAGATGATGATTATTTTTGGATGGATGAAATTGATTATATATGTAAAGACCATTTCCAAAAAAATTTTGAAAGTAAGTTAACAGATGAGATCAAAATGGACATTCATGATGAGTTGAAAACGATATCTAAAGAAGACTGTGTGTACGTTCAGGAGAGGTGTGAAATGATGGACGCTACAAAAAGTAGTGAACTTTTAATTCCATCTGTTGAAAAATCTCTTGATCTTAAGATGGATGTACCCTATACAATTTTAAAGCATGCCTATTTAGGGAATTAATCTACACCACCAGTCTTCATATCTTTAGATTCGACTCAATCACAAGAAAAACTTGAATTGAATGATGAACAAGATAAAGATATTGAACTAAGACTTGGAAGAGAATTTGAGGATATATTTCAAAAGAACTTTAAGTTGAGAAAAGAGGATAATGATATTAAAAGGCCATTTGAAGAAATTCCTAAGGAATTAGAAAAACTTATTTCCCAACTAAGATAGATATATGAAGACCACCTCCATCATTTATTAATTATCAAGGGGAAGAATTGGAAGATAACTTGAATCAGAAGAGTAACATAGAAGATTTTGATCCTGAATCTGAATTATCTAGAGAGAATTCGATCTAAAATTTATAAGATCTTGAATTATCTTATAAAGATCCATTTATTATAAAATTTAGGGATGATATTAATATGCAAATTGAGAAAATCAATAGAAGAACATTAGATCAAGAAAGAAACATGAGGAACAATGATATAAATCAATCTGAAAAGGAAGAGCTGATTGAAAAATTAAAATCTGAGGATTTTTTAGGAATACATGATCTGAAAAAGATTGGGCGATTGATCGAGGATTGCTTAATTTGAATTTTGATCCAGGAGGAATCATTTGTCGGGCTCGCGGCATAAAATCAAGCGCTTTATGGGAGGCAACCCATAGTTATCAGTGTGCTTTGATTTAGTATGCTTGAAAGTCATGATTGTTAGTGTTGTATGGTGTTTGCTTTAGTGTAGATTGATCAGCTTGATTAATGATCACTGAATATTTGGATTGTTAGTGGATTAAGTTGATCTTTATGTGTCATTTTGGATTGATCAGTTTGATTTTTATTGGTGGATGTTTGGATTGTTAGTTGTTTGATTTGATCTTCGTGTGTCATGAGGGAGGTGATTCTTAAACTTCTTATTATGGTTAGATTTGTATGTTCTCTTATAGTGGTTGGATTGAGGAGTTCACTAACTCAGGTCTTGCTCGAACTTGAGTTTTACAAGAGATATCATGAATTTAAATAGTGTTAGATCCATCTTAATTTTGTTACTTCCTTTCTCTAACTTTATTTTCATTTGGTAGGAGTCGCGAACCTATTTGATGAATAACATTAGGATGATCTTACACTACGATTTTTAACTGTTAGAAGTACTTAATTAAGGGGATTAGATGATGCCTGAGGTTGGTGCACGTGAACCAATATATCAGGGATAAGCTTATCTTTGGGAGTATAATCTATAAAATCATTTTAAAATGTACCTGATTTATTAGTGTAGTGATTCTGTTAGAAATTGGAGATAAGTAGTGAGATGTGATGAGTTAAAGGAAGAATTGACCTCATTTATTATGTGTGTTTGTGTTTGTGTTACAATTTTATAAGATTTGAAGAACATTTTTATATTCTCATGCTGATACCTGTTGTGTTAGTTAAATTTTTATTTTGTGAATTTCATTCTCGAATGATTAGTTTAGATTTACTTTCTACTGCATATTGTTCTGTCCTGATGAATAATTGAAGAAGTTTTTGAAAGACATTTGTGGTAGATAGAATTTATGAACTATTTTTCTTTCTGCTTATATTTTCTGTTTTAAATGTTATATATGTTAAAAATTAAGTTTGGGGGTAGGAAGAAAAATAAAATTTTAAAGTGAGAATACTTCTTTTTAGTTTAATATTATCGTAAGCATGTTTTAGGCTAGATTTACTTTCTCCTGTGGTCATTTTATCCTGATTATACATGTATATGAAGTTGATAGAATGTTGTAGTAGCTAGTAAATTCAATTACTTTTTCTTCCTACCACATTTTATAGAATTAATTGCAAAATAATTCAAAATTTTAAATATGGGGGAGAGAAAAAATTAACTGTTAGTTGTTCTCATTTAAAAATATTTTCAAAATTATTAACATGATTTTCTGTGATAGAGCTCAATTTCATATAACTGTATTTTGATTTTATTTAAGTACTTTAGTGGACTTAAATGAAATTATTTGGTAATGAAAATTAATTTTATAGGATAAGATATTTGGTATAGGAGAATGGGACTATAGTCAACTATTCAAAGTAAGAAAAACCATATGTTTGAAATATTAAGAATCTTAAAACTTTATGTGAAAGGAAAGGTTTGAGACTCTATGATGAATCAATAATAAGCTAAAGAAATGCCTATAAGGTAAAGGATTGTGGTAACTTCCAAATTTATGGTGAGGAGAGTGAAGTTCAAAATTATTAAAGGCTATCCAGATATAGTAATCCTCACTTGAAAAGCAAAAAAGCAAAATAAAAAAAAGAAAGAAAGAAAAGAGAAAAAGAAGAAAAAGAAAATAAAAGTGAGGAGAAGCTTGAGGAGATGCCTAATCAAAAATTAGCTTCACTTGGATCTACCTAAAGGGAAGAACTTAATTACTTTCCTGAACTTATTTGCATGAATTAGCATCTTTACTAGTAGTGTTCTCATAAACTTCTTTTCATGTAATCTTTTTAAGTGTCTTAATAGGAAAATCTACATTCATATTTGAAATGAATAGAAGGCTAGAACTCTTAGACTTGATGACTAGATAGACTTATACCTGAAGAATTTACTTGGATTATTAAAAGATCTTTATGAAAATTTTACTACTGTATTTAACTAAGTCAAAATCATGGTATTCTAGAAAAAAATGTATTGCAGTGGATCATTATTTTATGTATTAACTAAATTACTTGAGGACAAGTAATATTTAAGTTTGGGGGATCTTGATCCACTGAAAATTTGATAGCTTTTTAATGTCTATTTCATACCTATTTTGATGATATTGCACTATAAAGGAAGGTATTTTTTATGTTTTTTTTGTTTTAGGTACAAGAAATGGCTTTTGGAGAAAAGAAAACAAAAATAGTGCAATTTGGAGCAAAAACGAGCAAAAAAAGCAAATATTGGCCCGACACATTTTGATAAGTCTTTCTTTGCTTAATATATTTTACACTTCTTTCATAATTTTGAATGAGATTACACTTTAAAGAAAGTTTATTTTATATTTATTTTGTAGGGCTATCTGTTAGGAACACAACGCAACTGAAACGGAGCGAATCGGAGCTGAAACGGAGACAAGCGATGCAAAACGGTCTATCCAACGCCAGACCGCGCCAGAATCTAGAAAGCACAAAAATTCAATGGAAAATAGTACCGGATAGCGCCCAGACAGCAGCGGACCGCGCCCAAACAGTTTGGACGTGATTTTGGACAATTAGGGGCCGAGCTTCAACGTATTTGGAGGCTTTTAGAAAGATTTCTTGTGGCAACTCTTCAAACTTCGTCCCTACACTTTAAAAGAACGATTTTAGGTCAAAAAAGAATGTGGAGAATGTTGAGAGATCTTAGAATAAGAGTAGAAATGTAGATTTCTACCTTTTTGGAGAGGTTGGTGAGGGGATTTTGAGAGAATTTGTAAGGAAATGTTCTAGCATTGCATGGATCAGTGGGAGACATTATGGGAGATATTTTCATCTTTCTTTCAAGGGAAAAAGCAAAGTATTCTGTTTCTCATTATCATATGATTTTGTAAACACCTTTTCTTTTTGGATTTGCTTTAAAATGAGGTTTTCCATTGTGCTTTCTTTGTGTTTTGTGATATTTTTCTCTTATTCTTTCTTGTTTTTTGGAAATAGTGGCATAAAAAAATTATTACAGTGTTTTCATTTTACTTTTCTTTTGCAATGAGTAGGATTCTTGTTTAGGATATTGTGATGCATGTTAGAAATAGATTTAATTATAAATGTGATGGTTTTTACTTGCACTTCAGTTACATTACAAAAAGAGCTCATTGTAGTATTAAAATTCGTTGTAATTAAGCTATGATCCAAAAGGGCTGTGTAATTCTAGACAAAGTGAAACCACATTCAAATTCCATGGATGGTGAAGCTCATAGGGATTGAGTGCAAATGAATAGGGAAATATACTTTGATGAGCGTAGAATTGGAGATTTTAGGGAGACAGACTAAAATCCCTAGTTCGGTCCTAGTGTTTGGAAACTAAAGTGAGAGTTAGCCTTCAGGCGAAGGGAACTGTGAGCTCTGGAGTGAGAGTCAGTATCCTCCCAGCCTAACCACGGATTTAGGGACTAAACCTAGGATTAGCCAATGTTCTTTATGCTCTCAGAAAAGGGTAAAGAATAGGATTGCTCCTATTTGGCACATATAATATTTAATGCATCTCATTCATTTACATTATCCAATTCACTACATGAGAATAATATATTTTGTTATCTCAAAATTTACCAAACTAACTCATCCAGAAAGGTTATCTTTAGAAGTAATATTTGCTTAGGAATAGTTATTATCCTTAAATATAATCATCTGCATTTAGGAGTAGTTTCTTGCACTTATATCGACCTTCCAATCTAAAGTCTGATAATAGTATACTAGAATTTAAATAAGAACACCTTACCTCTTTTCCTTGTGGGATTGATAAACGGGACTTCACTAGAGCCCTGTATTACTTGAGCGATACGTATACTTCAGTTTGAACTTGTGACTTTACAAAATCATTATAAATACATAAATCTGGGTTCATAAATTCTTGCATATAAAAAAGTCGCATCGTCGGGTGAAACCACAATCCTGTAGAACATATGAGGAACCACGACTAGTAGCCAAATCTTTATTATAACTAACCAACACATGATCACAGAACACCAAACATCACCCCTTTGAGGGTTTTCTTTGTCGATATTGTTGAGGCCATTTAGAATAAGGAATACTTCAACAAAAATCCCTCAATGAAAACTAGAGATTTTCTCCAAGATCCACAAAAGTTTTGTTAGTATCATGGAGAACACAACCATGACACGGAGGAGTGTAGACCCCTCCATATACTTGTGGAAGATGTAATCTAAACTGGGAAGCCTAAAGAGTTTGTAGCACCCGAAGAAGCAGCTTAGAGGGAGGGGAAGGCCCCAACAGTTGAAGAGATATCTAATGAAACAATCAGAGCAAATATCATTCATATTATGGGTAAGGCATCGAAAACTCTAGAGGGAGATGAACATTACTTATAATGAGCCAGTTAAAAAAGGCTTTGATTAGGAGAGCTTTGTACGGCTATCTCAATGGTGAGATGCAGTCCCCATCCACCAATCACTTTTACATTTGTTAACTTGCCCACAAGTGCAACCCATTCAATGACACCATCATTGTAATTGCTCTGATAAGTAACTACAAGATTGGTAGTATCCTGGTCGACACTGATAGTCTTGTGAACATCATGTTCAAATTAGTGTTCTAGAAAATGAACCTTTCTATTGATTGACTGGTTACACAAGCCTACCCTCGATATGGCTTTATAGGGATAAGAAGAAAGCTTTAGGAATTACCCCACTAGCAGACACTTAGGCGCAATTCACCTACACTAAAGACTTTTGGTGCTATGCTCACCACCTACCTACAGTTCCATATTTGGATGTCCATTACTCAACAACTTGAAAGTTGTGGTCTCAACTTACCACGTTATCGTGAAGTTTGTTAGTGATGGAGATATAATAATTGTTCAAGGGAACTTGGTGCAATCCCGATCTTGCTACCACTAGACAGCTGGGAACATGGAGCAGGCCCATTGGATATCCAGACCAACGAGAGGGGGCCTAGAGACCAGCTAGGCCACTCTAAAAATTTATATGGATGATGAAGAGCCCAATAATTTTTTTTCTAGTTAGTAAAAATTTTAATGCAGGGCATAAGGATTTTTTTATCCAAATTTTACAAAGCAATTGGAATGTGTTGTCTAGTTTGTTGCATAAATAATGGACATCCTAATTGACGTGGCTGCCATCAGCTGAACATCAGCCCAGTCATCCAACCAATGAAGCAGAAAATAAGGTCCTCTACCATGACGTTTTTCGAGCCAAACTGAGAAGATGGGCATAATTTGAAGGGGGTGTCGGCATATTTTTAGGTTGTAAGTTTAATTTTAAAAAGGGGGTCGCCTACAGAAGTTATCGGCGAATTTTTTAGGTTCTAAATTTAATTTAAATATATATAATTTAGAAAGTAGCATTTGATTTTGAAAATAACTTTAAGTTTGAAAATTTTAAGATATGAAATCAAACCGATCTCACATCCTGAATAGTTTATATAAACGAGCACCGCAACACAAACCGTGTATCTATCCCGAGGAATAGGCACACTGTTTGATGATGAGGCTCGGTTAAACAAACTAAAAAATTTGTGACATCCGTTTGGTCTGCGAACCAATTTTATAAGCCGACAAGTTCCCCTACTTAATATGAAGGAATTAAGCGGGGTTTATATTACTCAGGTTCTTAAAGTTCCCTATAAGGGCAAGCCCCTATAGTTAATTACATCTTAAATGACGGGAATCATTTAAGAAAACTCTCGATAATGATCAGTGGTTTTGCTCTCAAGAATTTCAAAGTTTAAGGTTTTCAAAGGATTGGATTTTGAAAATTTCAAAAGTGATTAGCTCAAATTTGAAACAGTTTATTTTAAGAGCCCAATGGAAGAAAGGTAGGAGAAGTTGAGGATCCAAGAAGAATCTTGGCAACTTCCCAAACTATCCTATTGTTTGGCTTCAATTTGGGAATTTACTTAATGTTTCAATCTTGCCAATTTTAATTAATTATGACTTATATTTGTATAATATAATCACACAAGTAGCCTCGAAGATGTGAGGGTTTATGTCATACCAAACGACTACCTCGGAATCCTAAGACCGGTTAGGGCTTAATTTACATAATATGATTATGCAAATGCCTAACAAAGAGTTGAGGATTTATGTTGCACTAAGCAAACTACCTCGAAATCCTATGGCTTGGTTATTCAAAACTAAGAAAAGTTTAGTTGAATTAGACACAAGTTTTGCTGACGAAGATGGTCGTGCTGCCCACCGTGCTCCAAGCTTTTTGTTGTTGTAGAGGTTTAGTTTTAGAAGGTGAAAATCAAGAGATGAAAAAAGTATTTTGGTTTAGAAAAATCTTAAAGTTCGAATGTTTTTAATGTTTTATTATGGGAATCTTAAAGTTGATTATAACAACACCGGTTAAGATCCCACAGTTCCATCATTCTGGCACCGTTATTTTTATCGGATTCACTTAGTCCAGATGAATTTGCTAAACTCGACTGAATGAGTTCCGCACTTTCATTTAGACCGTGGGAAATCCCGTTAGCAACACGTAGGTTACATCATCCGAGGTATTCCCGATCATCCAACGAAATATTTTAATTTAATTGCAATTGTAGTTTTGTGTTCTGTTTGTGATTAAATTTTGAGTTGTTTTATATTTTGAAATGTTGTGGAGGTGAATTTTATCTTGTGTTGATTTTAATTTAGTTTTGGGTTTCAGTTTTGTGGCTATCCTAAAGGTTTTAGTTTTCATGCAACAATCTTGTTTAACATGCAAGAAGAGTGAAGTGTAGCTCATATAAATAAATTGCAATAAAGTAAATTGCAATAAAATAAAAGCATACCTGGAGGGTCTTCCCGTCATCCCAAGCTGTACTTAAAACACATGTTAAGGCATTTAAATATTTCAACAAGTACTTAGGTAAAGCTAAGGGAAGGTTCTGGTTGTCTACCAAGATCATAATCTTATAACTAGTCATTTCCTATGACGTCTAGGTTCTTGTGTTTTGTTTATGGATGATTTTTTTCACCAAAGAACAATTAAGTTCACTTGTTCTTCTAAAACATCTCATCATATTGAGAAAGTGCTTAGGACGAGTCCTAAACATCTTTTCAATACCTCCGAGATTATTTTGAGTCCAAGTAAATTTAGTTGCACATGTGAATTAATCATCCAGGAGTTTAGTTAAGCTTTTGTCTCTTGCTTAGTGAACTTGGGCATTTGATTACCTGATGAATGAAGTGACATCTCACTTAATACTCCATTTAAGAGTTATAATAATTAAAGTCTTTAGGGGCAAGTTAATTTGTTGAGAATTTTAATCATTCTTAATTTGAAGTTTGAGTTAATGGTTTAAAGTGATTTAGTTTAATTATGAGGTTTTAATTAATAATTCTAAGTTTGGAATAGTGTTCACATTATTTTTGGTTTAAATCTTTATACTTTAAGTGATCTTAATATTTTAAATTAATCTTTGGTGTTTCAAATTCACTTAAATTATTCATATATCTTAATGATTTGGTTTATGTTAATTATGATATTTTAGGTTAATCTTGATTAGTTTGATTTTTTATATTCTCAATTATGAATTGTCTTAATATTTCAAATTTGTTTTACTTTTATTATTGAGTGATGTTAATTTAATATAATTTAAATTTAATTTAATTTAATTTAATTTAATTTAATTTAATTTAATTTAATTTCAATATTTTTAATTTAATTTAATTTAATTGTTAAAATGTTAATTTAATTTAATTTTACTTAATTTAATTTAATTTAATTTAAATTTAATTTAATTTAATTTAAATTTAATTTAATTTAATTTAAATTTAATTTAAATTTAATTTAATGTAATTTAATTTAAATTTAATTTAATATATATATAATTTTCAAAAGTATATTTTTAATTTGAAGTTAAAAAATCAAACTGATCTAATATCCTTAATAGTTTAAGTAAACGAGTACTACACCACAAGCTATGCACCTATTCCGAGAAATAAATACATTGCTTGATAGTGAGGCTAAATTACATAAATTAATAGATTTATAACATCTATTTTGGTCTGCTAAATTTTTATATTAACCGACAAGTTCCCCTATCTAATATAAAAGAATTAGATAGTGTTATACTACATGGGTTCTTAAATTTTCCTATAAGGGCAATCCCCTATACTTAACTACATCTTAAATGGTGGAAATCACCTAAGAAAACTCTTAATTTATATCAGAAATTATTTTTTTCATAAACTACCAAGTTTGAATTTTCAAGGCCCGACATAAAAATTTCAAAAGAAAGTGTATCAAATTTGGAATAGTTATTGTGGAATCCAAGGAAGAAAAACTAGGGGTTGTCAAGAATCCTAAGGCGAACCTTAGTGACTTCCCAAACTATCTTATGGTTTGGCTTCAGTTTAGAAGAGGTATTATTTGATGTTTCATGTTGCCAATTTTATTAATTAGGGCTTATGTCAGTGTGACACCGATCATGCAAATAGCCTGGAGGAATGGAAGGTTTATGTTGTAATGAACAAGAACCTTAGAGTCCTAAGACGAGTAAGGGCTTATATTGCATGGTGTGGAAAGGCTTAAAAGATAAGGTGAGGTTATGTTGCACTAGACAAACCTCCTTGATGTTTTAGGGCTTATTATTTATTTCTAGTGAATTTTTTAGTTGATGTAGATTTGTTTTGCTGTTGAAGATGGTCATACTGCCCATGGTATTTTCTCTGAGCTCCTCATTGAAGGAGGTTTCAAGTTTGATGTGTAAAGTTTAAGTACTTCAAAGAAGTTCAAAGAGTTTTAAAGTATGTATGTTAGTTTTTTATTGTTTTGATTAGTTTTTAAAAGCCTTATGGGGAGAATTTTAGTTGATTGAGCGATACCGGTTAGGATCCCACGGTTCCCTCAATTCGGCACTGTTATTTTCTTTGGATTCACTTAGTATAAACAAGTTGTTAGGCTCATTTAGACTGAGGAAATCTTGTTAGTAGTAGTAGGTTGTCTCCTCTGAGTGATTCCCAATCATCTAAATAGTGTGTATTAAATTTAGTTATCTTCTTTCCTTTTTTTGAAAAATAAATTTAACTTTTGAATTTTTTTTGTTTTGTTTTGGTTTAACATGCAAGTTTGTCTTGAGTTTTTGAAGGTAAGGTAAACAAATGCATATAAGAAAGTGTGGTAAATTAAAATGCAAGGAAATTAAAGTACCAAAAATGTAAATGCGTACATGTCTTCTTCTCGTACATCCTCTAAAAGGTTAGCTTTTGCAGTGTATATAATTTTGCAGGAAATTTAAATAAATTGCAATAAAGAAGAGAAGGAAAAGCAATTTTAATGTGTAAGTCTACCGAGTTCTAGATCATAACTTGGTAGGTCCTTTTTCATTTGTTTTAAGGATTTTTCTTAAGCAAAGACATAATAGGTTCAATCATCCTTCAAGACATCCAAAAGTTTATAAAATTTTTCAGGGTGTAACCACAAACAACATTCACAACCTTATGAATCGTCTCGAGTTCTTCTGAACTTAATATGTTGCTAAATCATTCATCCACAAGTGGATCAAAGCTTAATGAAGCTGTTTTAACCTATGCTTAATGAACCTTAATGTCTTAGTTATCCTAACGAGAATGGTAATTATTTATTTCTTTTTATGTTTCACTTATGAACTATGTGGGTGAAGGCCCTTAAAGGCAAAATTGATTTATTAAAGAACTAAACCACTTTAACTAAAGTTTGGCTACTACTGTTCTTAAAGTATTTTATTATTAACTATGTGCATTTTCCTAAATCTCAATAAGCAAATTTTGATTAAGCTTAGCTCACTCTTAAGACCTTAAAATTGAATGGGCAGATTTGTAATTATAGGAATGTTAAATTAGGTGAACTTAATTCTGATTAAAGATTGTATTATAATCAAACCATTGATAAGGGTTTTGAATTAGTGAATTATAACCTTCCAAAATCAAACCCCTCATTCTAGATTCATTCAATTTAACTAAGTTTCAAATTACAATAATTTAGGAAATTATAATTTTACCCTTGCTATGAAAAAGTCAAGAATTGGTTTCTACCTCTTAATTAATTATGTTTCAATCATCTAGAGAAGTTGATTATTATCATTCATTACCCATTTACCCTTTAACTCAGCCTAAATATTAGTTAGAGCTTAAATCTCATAATTACAACTTTGCCCTTTAAGACTTTATCACTTCATATGTCTCTAAGTTAAAATCAAATGACTTTGAAATTTTTATGTTACCTCACTCATGGTTTAATTAAAATATCAGAGGGGAAAATGTAATTTTTTTTATTATTATTACTTATAATTATTTTAATACAAAATTAGGTATTTTTTCAAGTTAATTTTTTAACTAATCAAAACATCATTATCTGTCATTGTGAAAATAATTAGAGGTTATCCTAGGTTAGAAAAACACCTAGGCCAATTTTCAAAATTATTTTAATTTTATTTAAGTTATAATACTTATTTGTTGATTTGGAGTATTAAAAAATATGAAATATTATTTAACTTTAAAAATGCTTTTTATATTTTTCATAAATCCCTCTAAGTTCAGGAAACCAAAGAAACAAATTTCATATTTTTATGATTTATATTTTAATTATTAAAATTATTTTAGTGCAAAGTTAATAAAAAAGTCATTTTATGCCTTTAAAAATTCATAATTATTTTTAGAAAATCAATAACAATATCCCAATTGCTCCGAAGCGATCAGGAAACAATTTAGGACATTTTAGTGCATTTTTATATTTTTGTGATTTTAAGAAATTTTTAATTATTTTAAAATTAAAAATAGCTTAAAAATGAAGTATTTACTTTAACTTAAATTTTATTTTTTTAGGTGCCCCTGAATAGAAGGAACTCTCAAAACCACCTTTTATAATTCTCTTAATTATATTTTAATTTTTATAGTTATTTTTAAGCAAAAAATGTTGTTTTACTTGAAAAATCAAATTTAGTGATCAAATAAATTAATAGTAATTTCAAATTTTTACAGGAGGTTTTTGTAACTGCTATTTTTAGTATGGATTTATTTTTGTGATTTTTCTAATTAAATTTTAATTATTTAAATTTTTTTTTAATTTTAATGAGTTAAATACATAAAATATATTTTTTTAATTACTTAAACCCATTTTATATTGTTATTAGGATCTTCTAACAACAGTGAACCAACCAAACTCATTTTTATATTTATTTATTTATCTTTTAATCTTTATAATTTTTTAAATTAAAACAGAGGTAATTTACTATGAAAATTAGGTATTTCACCCTTAGATATGTTCTCTAACTTTGGAAAAATCAGACAACATACCTAAGGATGAGAGGTGTAAATACGCCAAATTTCATGTCAACGTGACTATTATTTAATGAGTTATGATTTAATGAATTTTTAAGGCATTTAATTAATTTAAAAATAGATAAAAGTCAAATATTTTTTATTTTTATTCCACATTGTTCTCATCTGTTCACTGAGCAATATGACATTTTTCTTTTATTTTTAGCATTACTCTAAACCAACTTATAAAGTTTATAATTTAATCGAATTATATAAATCATTTAAATAACTCATTTTCCTACTTAACCGCGTTA
Organism: Papilionanthe hookeriana x Papilionanthe teres; assembly: GCA_022702705.1. NCBI lineage: Eukaryota > Viridiplantae > Streptophyta > Magnoliopsida > Asparagales > Orchidaceae > Papilionanthe > Papilionanthe hookeriana x Papilionanthe teres. The sequence continues at coordinate 163,429,991 of CM040423.1, read as the reverse complement.
ACCTATGGCGGCTCAGAAAGACCACGCAGCGCCATTTGATTTGTTGTTGCCATCCGCAATAATGTCCAGTCAGTGCGCCTTTACCGCTTCATCTCTTCGTCCAGCTTGATATGGTCCATCCATTTGATATACATGTAATCTGATGACTTTGGCTCATCATCCCCAACTAGTGTAACTCGAGAGCCATCCACACTAAAGCGCTTCGATTTCACTTAATACTCAAGCAAATCACTCACAGTTTGTTCCTACACCTTCATCTAATCAAGATGAACACATCTATATGGTTAACTAAGCATGGATTTAAACTTTTCTTCATAATGGCCCAAACTAAGCTAAGATTTAGGGGAAATGGTCCATACCTTTGTCCAATAGGTGTAGCCTCTATTGGAATGGTTTTGTAAGTTTGCCTTGAGTCCACGAAGCTTCTCCAGGTGTTGGTTTGAGCAGGGGTTTCAGTTGTGTAGGAGTACAATCAACAGGTGGTGTGGCCTTGATCAAAGTCTAGTGCAGAGAGCTTTAGGGATGGGTGTTTCGGTGGGAAACTTCCTCGTTTGGTTTAGGGAAGCTTCTGAGTTGATCAATTGCAAGGTTGGTGGAGTTTGGGGGGATGACATAAAATGTACTTTTTTGGGTGTTTTTGAGTGGAAAATTAAACAGCTGGAATTTGTTTGGGATGAGCTCACGGAAGTTTGGAGAAGTTCCAGTGAGATTTTGGCAAGGCTTCTCTAGGGAATTGGGCACATTTTGATTTGGCCGTGGAGGGGTCAATTTATAGCCATGGCTAAAGGGAAGGCCTCGGGCTCTGATTAGCTGGTCTCGATTAGCTGAGGTGGAAAGCTGAGCGGCGCTATTTGCCAATTAAAAGTTGTCACATTTGTTGGGCTCTATTTTGGGTTCAAAGGTGGGGTGGCATCATCGGTATTAAGCTCTCTGGTGACTAGGGTGTCTACCTAGAGGTCGGGTGGTGGCTAGTTGGGTCAAGAAGCTCAAAGGGTGGCTTAATGGCGATCAAGATGGAGGTTTTATCAAGTGATGACAAGCTTGGGTCACTTAACTAAATATGGGAAGAGGTTCCTTAATTTGAGGGACCCTTGGTCCATGGCTCATGTAGAGTGGGCTAGGTGGATCTAGGTTGGATCTTAGGGTTCAAATGATGGCTGTGGAGTCCATGGCTTGGTCAATTTCGATGGGTTCGGTTAAGTTTAGGATAAATGATTAATGCTTGCTTAAAAGATGGCATTTTGTAGCATTTGTAGAATTTAGGTGAGATATAGCTTAAATCATGCAAAATAAATTTTATAGAGTTTAATTCCTATTTAATAAAGCAAATTTTAAGATTTGCTAAATTATACCATTTAGAGAATACGCGATTCGTAAACTTATCTCACAGATCTAAAATCCCAAAACAAAGGGCAATCAATTTATCATGATGTCACACAACTGTCATGTTTAAATCTCCTCAGAATTAACTAAGGATTTACCAATTCCTACTAACATTTACTACGTAGCAGGCCTAAGCAGTTTAAAATACTGATAAGCTAAAAATATCAGCATAATATTAAGCAGATAAGAATTACATATTAAAGCCCAAAATAAATATTAAAAAAAAACAACAAGATTCACCTTCATGATGATCTCATACACATCGTCAGAAATTAAAGGCGCCTTTTGCCCTGACCTCTCATTTACATGATTGTACATCTCCTTTATCCTGAGTATTGATCAAACCATTCAAAATTCAGGCATTAAGAAAATATAACACTCGGTTAGAAAATAAAAAAAAAAATTGTACAGAGTCCATTAGATCCCTTGCGTCTCAGAGAACGATTTCTTAGTATTTTTGTGCAGATTTGAAACTGCAATCCTGGCAGCAAGATAAAGAAACAGAACAAAGGGTGAGAAGGACGAAAGAACAGGACGAATCCATCTGTTGACGGAATAGAAAAAAGAAAGTATCATCACCGAGGCATAGTCCGGATGATTTGCAGTCATGGCTGCAGCGGTTTCGGCAGCAAGCTCGTCGAGCTGTGTGGTGGGGACGCCCTTGTAGACACCAGCGCATACCATTTGTGCAACGAGCACAGGGTCACAGTGCTCTTGACCAAGTCCATAACTAAGCTTCTTCAGCCTCGCGGTGATCTTGTCGAAGTGAATCGCCTCCCGCCGTCCGTCCCTCTTCAAATTACCATTCTTTCACCACGTATATTTTCATCTATACGGTTAAGTTCAAAATTGGGGTTTTAGTTTGGACTTGGGTCTAGGTTAAGTTTGGACTTGGGTCTAGGTCAATTGAAAGTTCAAATCGATTTATGACATTGTCATGAGGAATGTAGAAAGTGAATTGGGTGGAAATTTCGGAGTCATGGAGTTTAATTTAGCGAGATTTGGATTTTGGGCAAAATTGGGAGTTTTGATTTAGGTTGAATTTAGGCTACATTGTAGTTTGGGTTATTCAAATTGAAGGTTCAAATTAGTATAGGGGGTGTTATGAAGAGTTTAAAATTCAAATTTGGGGAAATTGGACTGATTTTGGGGCTCAATTTGATGGAATTTGGGGATCTGATCAAATTAGGGATTTAAATTGGGCTTAGAATTTGGATCTAAAACTAGGTTCAATTAGGCTTGAATATAGATTAAATTGGGATTGTACATGATGAAATTTGATGTAGAATTGAAATTGGAGATGTTTAGAATCAATTTGGTGGAAATTAGAGGAGATTTGGGGACTTTGGGTCTTTAGGGACAATTTGGAGATTTTGGTCAAAATTGGTTAATTTGGGTGCAACTACAGTTAAGGAGTGGTTCAAATTGATTTTCGGAACATTTGGAATTAATTTGAAGATTTTTGGGATTTTTGTGTCATGAGGGGCATTGTTGTAATTTTGAGTATTTTGGGAATAATGGGATATTTTGGTGAATTTGAGTGGCCTAAATTGGTTTTAAATGATTTCTAAAGAAAATTTAAGAATTTGGGCAATTTTGAGGATTTTGAGAAAATTTAGAGTTTAGGGTTATTTTGCTAATTTTGGTGAAGTTTCGAGCTAGAGGGCCAAAGTTGGGGTTTTTGGTGATATTGAGATTAATTAAGGATGCCAATCATGAAGACGCACTATTTAAGCCATAAGACCTAGGGAGATCCCATTTTGGATCCTCCATGTGTTGGTCTTATCCATCCTAGCCAAAGACTGAGGTTTGGGAGGATCACCCACATGAGTTTCCAAAAAAATAGGGAACCAGGTTAAGGGTAATTGGTTTAGGGTTTTAGGTTGTGAGTGAAAGTGTGGAGTTGTGTGTATGTGCAAGCTTGACCAAAGCCACACCACCCAGGGTTTACTCTGAGGCTTGACCATCCTATAGGGAACTCCTCTTAAGCTTCCTCATGCATGGTTTTATCATGATAAGTACTAGAGGTTAGCATCAAACATATGGAACTCCAAGAAAAGTAAAGAAGTCTTTGGAATTTCTAATGGGGAAAGTCTCCATCCCTATTCCTCTAGGATAGTCAGTAGGGAAGTCCCATAGCTAGATCTTAGGCTTCTAAGGAAAAAAGAGTAGATCTCAATAAAAGCGAGGTCAACAATAGGCCTTATTTTGGAATGTCAATTAAAGACTTTTATAATAACTATTTCTAAATGAAATTCTTTCAGTTAAAAATAACCTATCTAGATAAATTAGTTTGGAGAAATTTTAGATGTTAAAGACTACCCATCTCGTGAAATTACCTAGATAACGTGTAGGAATGATATACTTAGAATTTAATGTAGTCGGTGACAAATAGGAGCATACCAATTCTTAAGCCTCTCTGACCATCTAAAGAAAATTGGCTAATCTAATGTTGGTTCCAGTTTCTGTAGTAGTGCTGAGTAGATTCTAGCCTCTCACTTCCAGATTAGCCAATGTGCCCTCTCTATAGGACTTAACAGAGATCTTTGATTCCAACAATAGATCAAGTTGGTAAAGCATCTAGTTTGACATCCTAGAAACACTAATTCTACACTCATCAAAACTTATCTCCCTATCTATTTGTGCTAACTAGTGGACTGAGTTGGCCTCCCATCCTAAAGGTTAACGTGGTTCAACTTTGTTGAGAATTTCAACGCTCTTTCGTATCCTAATGAAATTACAACAAATTTTAACATAAAAATAGGCCTAACTTGCAATTTAAATGAGTTCCAAGTGAATACCATCACATTAATAAAATGAGAGAATATCTAAGTAAATCTAAATTCTAAACATGCATCGAGTTCATTGTAAAAGACAAGAAAAATGAAGATGATGACATAAGCAGTAAAAGGCTTGATAGAATTATATGTCAACAAGGAACATATGTCTACCTACCCTCTTCTGAGTGTATAGGTACGCTTAGTATTCTATTAGTTTTATGCAACTATTTGTCACCTAGAAACATCTAATAGAAATAGTTCATTATAATATATTTCATTAAAAGTTGCATTGCCGGCAAAACTTTTTTAGCAGTCAATCGGTCAATGTGAGTGCACTCAAGTTGCAAGATCACCAGTCTCCCGAGTCTTAGTTTCAATTACAACAAATTTTAACATAACCTATTACCACTTAACTTATGTCAATGACATATATTACTCATCACATGGAAATAAAAATAGTTTTATTATAAAAGAATTTCCTGCAGATGCCACTGCTTCATATTAAAAGAAAAGAGCAAAAAAAGCTTCTTAAAAGGCATGAATAAAATAAAATAGAAAACTTCATTAAATCAAAGCAAATCCACTAGAAAGTGTTTACACCAATCACAAAATAATGAAGAACATAATATTTAGCTTTTTCCCTCTAAAAAAATAAAAGTCTCTCCAATCAAGTATCCTGCTGATCCATGCACCACTCATACTTCCTTACTCATATCTCTATAAATTCCTCACCAAAAATCTCTGGAAAATGGAGAAATCCCCGTCTCCATAAAATCACGCTAAATTCTCTATAAAATCCTTTTAAAACTCCTCCTAAAACACCACCATATGAGAGACACCAACCCCCCCTTCTTAAAAAGAAGCCAAGCTCATCTTTTTTTCCAAGAGACACTCCTCTTCACTCTAAGAGACACATCTCTTCATCCAAAAGCCTTTCAATTATCTAGATTCATTTAATCACTCCATGGGGTGTGCAAGTTTCTTGGAATCTTCTAGATATCCCGGGGATAGCCCGAAATTTCCCAAAAGCCATCCAAAAATCGTCTCGGGCACCTAGACACCATTTTTGGCAGTTAGGCACCATTTTCATATTGTGACTGGCGCCTTGGTGCCAGTTTGGGCAACTAGGCCCCACTCTACAAGCAGAACACCATTTTTGCTCCACTTCGGCTCCGTTTCGCTCCGTTTCAGCTCAGGTTCACTATAAGAGTTATAATTGCAAAATAAACATGTAAATAACATTTCTTTAAAGTGTAATTTTTTAAAAAATATGTGAAATATAAAGGAGATTAAGCATAGAAAAATATATCAAAATACGTCATATCAGAATTTTCTTATTTGCTCAATTTGGCTCCCCTGGTCTTGGAGGATGAAAAAGCTTTGTAGCTTGTCTATCCTATAAGATCATGGGCATTTTTACAATGAAAAAAACATTGTATAGCTAGTTTGCTCTATGAATGGTGGAGAGTTTCCCCTAAGAGAAATCGAAGCTGGAAGCCCTCCACATTCTTACGCCAAACTTGGAGGCGGCGGAACCATAAATCCAAAGGCATCAATATTAGGTACCTATGTGAGGTCGCTAGGTCAAGTTCGATGCACCCATTGCAGATGGATGATCATTTGTTGTATTTTTGAATGTGGATCGTGGTGCATATCATATGCGTGGATGTGTGAGTTTTTTGTGTTGATTGTCGTCCTAAGATGATACCTGATCCTTCGTAGGGTTTGATCAACCGTCCTTGGCCGATCACCCAATCATTTTGATTTGATTGAATGCTACATGTTGATCACCCATCTTGGGTTCGATCTAGAGTTCCAGACCGATCACCCTTTCTTTTTGTTCAAATTGATTACTCTGGATTGATCCACTCACTTCCTCAGTCTGACCAGCCACCACGACCCGGTTTACCAACCACTTGCATGCTCATATGATTTTACATCATATTTTATGCTTGTCATCTTTAATGTTGCATCATATTCTATGTGTGTTTTCTTGTATGATCATTATCTTTTTTCTAAGCTACACATTCCTTCTGTTCGGGCCACTGCTGCCACGGTATGCCCACCTTCTGGTCACTGCCTCCTAGGCATATCCTTTTTTTTTGCCACTGGCACAGTGACATGGCCATTCCATTGGGTCACTGCCTCCTTAACATGCTCACTTTAGGCCGCTGTCGCCATGTCATGCACACCTTTGGGTCAATACCATCTCAGCATCCTTATTTTTTCAAGCCTTCTCTGCCACTACATGCCCAGCTCAGACTCACTGCCTCCTTGGAATACCCTTTTGTTTAGGCCTCTGACACCACGACATCCCCATCTCTAAGTCACTACCTCCTGAGCATAACCATCCTTTAGATCGCTTCCTTCATAGCATGTCCACAATTTTTTAGTCACTGCCTTCACGGTATACTCACCGTCACCACATTTGGAGCACCTTTCATATGTTTGTTGCTTGTATTACATGTTTTGATGTGCACTTGGTGAGTGCCTCCCAAGTAAGGTGTAAATTTTCTTCATATGTATCCTTTTACTCAATACAAACTCCCCGGGCCCCCCGACAGACGTATTCTCTCATTATAGGTAGCCTGGTTTCTCGGTACATTTCATTTGTGGTGTCATGTTGCATGTAGCATCCTTGCACTCATTTTTATGATGTTTTTTCGTCATATTGGGCGCTAGTTAAGATTGTTCAATACTTTGGTTGACCAGTCATAATGTGGGTTTGTTGCATGTCTTTATGCTTGCCCATTCACCATGATGGAAGTCCTACATGTTAGAAGAGTGACCCATTTATTGGTCGAGATACTCAAATGAGCATTGCCAGCAAGGATGTCTCCACGAGCAGTGTGAGTTTATGTATCACGAGCAATAAATATTTATGACAATACTAAGTATAAAATGGCTCTAAAACGCGTCATGTGCATCACAAACCTGCATTGTAGGTCTATTATTTATAAGTATAAAATGGTTATTTTTACTTTTATAGTATTATTTGCCCTACTTTCAAAAATATATAAGTTAGGTCATAGGTTAGGCCACCCCTTTTAATTGTAACCTCTTTGTTGTGACGTACTTCAGATCCCTTGGATCTTCTGGATGGGGCCAGTATGGTAACCCTATCAAAGTCATATGGTAGCCGGAGACTTTACCATGGGCATTGTTGATCTCATTTTTGGTGAGGTCTGATCTCTCTCTCCTTCTTGCTTAGGATCTAGCCATAGGTTTTCCCTTTAGCTATCCTAGTGGAATAGAAATGTGATCCATCACTTAGAAATTCAAACACTTCTTGGCTCCCTTCAAACCCCACAATTTTGATTGTAAACCCCCAGGCCACTTGGAGGGTTAAGATCAAATGTGAAGGTTTAAAGGATGAGTTCCTATAGAACTCTTTGGCCTTAGGATTACCCTGGGTGGTCTGGTCCTGGAGAGGGTAAGCTTGCACGCACCACGCTCTCACACACATTCTAAACCCTAAAACTACTTTCACCAAACTCAACTCCTTAACTCATGTAGGTGATTCATATGAATGGACCTTAACCCCTAAGCACCTAGTTAAGAGGGTTAGGAACAACATATTGAGTGCCTAAAATGAGTCCTCTCATGGCTCTTGTCAGCTTAATATGGATTCATGGCTCAACCAAATAGTTTCATTTCACTCACACCTAATCAATCTTCATTTTTCCCTGATTTCAATTTTTTGACTCCCGGGACCCTAAACCCATCAAACATACCCCAAATTGCCCAAATTGCCCCTACAACCCCAAAACTTTCCAAAATTTACCCAAAATTCCAAAAAATCCGAAAAAAATATTTTGAAACAATTCTCATCTCTTAAACCCACCAATATACCCCAATACCCTCCAAATAACCTCCAAATACCCAAAATACCCTTTTAGCCCAAAAATCCAAAAATTCCCAAAAAATTCCAAAAAATCCCAAATATTCCCAATTTTATTTTGTTTAACTACACCAAGGCCAATTTTGTCAATTTAGCCAATAACACCCCCAATTTGACCCTTTTTTAACTTAAGTGGACCCAATGTCTAACCAAGTCACTCCAATTGACCTCAATTTTGATCCAATTCAATTCTAAACTTCAATTAAATATCCCCAATATCAATTTAAACCAAATCCAAAGCCAATTTTATCAACATATGGATCCAATCTCAATTTGAAGCTTAAAGCCCAATTTTGGCCCATGACCTAAACTTGCCCCAAACCAACCCAACTCAACTCCAATTAGCCCCAAGTCTTTTCTAAAACCTTTCTAACATCCTTGATTTGCCCCAAATTTGAACCCAAACTTCACTCAAGCCTAACCCAAACCAAAAATCCCCAATTTAGCCTAAACCAACCATGAACCCAAATAGGCCCAAATCTCAAAATTAAGACAACCAAAATTGAAAACTCTTTGTTACACCTCCATAAACATTTTACAACATTAATTTTACATCAAAACCAACATTAGCCCAACCTTAGCCCAAGTTAGCCCAATTTGACCCACTTTGGTCCTATTACTAAAAGACCCAAATTAAACCCAATTCAACTCCAAATTACCCCAAACTTGTTCCAAATCATTCATAACACATTCCTAAACCAATTGAAAATTTTATTTGGTATAATCTTTTAAAAAATTTTCATCCAAAAGTTCATTTTGAAACCTAAAAAAGCTCACTTCCATAAGACATTTAAAAGCCCATTTTTTACCAAATTTGAAAAAGCCCAAAATCTATTCCAAAGCCCACATGAAAATTTCTTCTCGTCATCCTTTAATTGATATCATCCCTAAGTTTTAAATCCATGATCAAATGATTCCAAATCAAGCTTCATACAAATTTTCATCAAAATATCCAAAATTCATAAAACCCATTTTCATGCAAGTGAGCTAATCTTTTCCCAAGCCAAATGGAGCCAATGAAGCCATGCACAAGCCACATGAAAGCCGTGAAGAAACCTTTCCACCTCACCAAGCCATTAGTGGCAAAAGAGGGAGCCTCTTTCTTAACCCTTCACTAAACTTTTTTATCCCTATTTATGTAACACTCTAATCCAAGTTAGCCACCTCACCATGGATGGAGACTTCACCACCCTTTCCTAGCTGACCCAACTGATTCCATCAGCCCAAAACCAGGTCATGGGTGGTGCACCCAACCCATTTGCATGAGTTGACCAAACCAAGCCCAAAATGAGCTCTCCCTCATACCATTTAAATCAAACTCCTTTACACATGGCCAAAGCCAATTGAACTCACAAAATCCCAGCCCTGACCTCACTGGTCAAGATGGTGACCTGACCCTGCCGGCAAGCCACCTTGGTCGCCGGAAAACACCATGGTCGAGAGCTTCATGTGAGCCAAAAATATAAATTCTCCCTTGCTGAGCTGTCCCAACCCCAGTGGACACCATGGCTCTTCTTCTCCTCCCCTAAGCAGCTGATCCCAGCCTTCAATTGCCTCTGGGAAGCTCCATAACCATGTCTATTTAAACCCACCACCTTCACAGCTGAAAGAGGTGCTGAAAAAAACCTTAACAAAACTCTACAAAAATCACTCCACACCCTTCTCCTAACATTAAGCACTTGATCCCCACTGAAATCCAGCCCTAAAACCCCCCTCTATGAGCTCAATTTCTGAGTTCAATTTTGAGCCCAAAAACAGGACACTTCACCACAGTGAGTCAATCCTTAAATTGATTGACTCTACACCTTCACCATACCAAGAGGAGAAGTTCCCCAGCAAAAGCCCCCTCACCAGGCCGGTCATTCCTTCTATCAGCCAAGCTTTGAAATCGAGCTTGGTGGAAATCGGGTCTAGACATTTCACTAGGGCCAGAGGCTTCATCCCTAGGCTCCCCCAGCTCCAACGAACATGCTAAGCCCCTCTGATTGAAGCTTCACTTCTCAGAGCCAAGGTATGGAACTCCTCCTTCCCGAGAGCTTCTTTCGATTCTCCATTTTGTTTGAGTCGATTTCAATGCATGTTAGTTATATGGATTCGTAGCTCTCGTTTAGACGAACACATATGATCAAATTTCATGTAAATTGATTAAGAAATGAGAGAGATTTTAGTGTGGACGACTCTCGGGGCACACCAGTCGTAGACGATGACCAGGAACCGTCGGATCGCGCGTGTATCGAATGGACGATCCAGATTGTATCGGACGGAGGCATGGAGCGGAACCGCGGGGCCGCGTGGCGCTGAGGTGGAAGGCAGCGTCAAATGGAGGCACGCCTCGTGGAGAGTTCAGAACTACTAAGGTTGACGCGGCGGGGCGTGGATAAGTAGAAAAATAGGATATTTTTTTTATTTAAATGCCCTGAACTTCAAAAAATCATAACTTTTCATAGAAAAATCACAAAAATAAAATAAAAATATCTTCTTGCTCAGTGAACAGAGGAGAATAATTTGAAAAAGGTATTAAGTTAATTTGTTAAGTTTATGATTTTTAATGATTTAAATGCTCTCTGTGATGTTTTAATTCTCCATTTGCATACACAATTCACCATGGCATGAGACCATAGGGCTTTTGTAGCCTCTATTCTTGGGAACATTCCCTGAATTTTTCAAGACCAGAGGCCATCTCTATGGAAAGTTATTGATTTTCCAAATTTAGGTATCTGTTTTGGCATTTTAATTCCAATAATTAGCATATTACTTATAAAATTCTAGTAAAATTAGGGGAAGTATCTTAGGACCAGTGGACCATAGGAAAATTATGGTTTGATTTAATTCCTTAAAAATAACTCTAACTAGCCTAAACACTCAAAACTAAACTTTAATTAAGTAGGGGTAACCACACATCAAAATCACTTAAAAACAATTCTCCACTGTCACTTGAGATGTAGAGAACCTCACATAAAAATTTCAAGTCAATTGGAAATAATTTAAGCCATTAAATGAATTATTTAAGTTGTATGGTCTTTTTTAAAATTAAAAAATTCATAAAACCTAAAATACATTTTAAAATTCACCAAAATTGTTTTGTGGGCTCTCTGATATCAGGGGAGTCTAAAAAAATTAAAATTGGAATTTTCTAAAAATTTTTATTTTTTAACCATATTTTTAATATTTTAATAATTTTAAAAGTAAAAAAATCACAAAAATATTAAAATTCATAAAAATGTCATATTTGGTCCCCTAATCACTTAGGAACCAACCAAATATTTTTTCCTAAGTCCCTAGGTTAAGATATTGAATTTTAAAGGCTTAAGACAATTTTTAATATTAAAAAATGGATTTTCCAACCTTTTCACCAAATTAATTCTAGTAAATCAAAAAAAAAATCAGAAAATATAAAATTTATTTCTCTGGACTCTTTGAGGTTAGAGGGACTTAAGAAAAATATAAAATCCATTTTTAAACTTTAATTTTATTTTATATATAATTAATACCCCAAAACTTAAAATAATTATAATAAATAAAATATAATTCAAAAAATCACCAAAATTGGTCAAAGTGGTCCTCTAGTTAGTAGGAACATCCCGTAATGAATGATCCTAATTAACCTCCTTAGATTATTGAAACATGAGGAATTAAAAGGTAGGAACCCATTTATCACTTTTCCAACATAAACAAAATGATTATAATTTCTTAAATTATTAAAAATTTGAAGTTAATTAAAGGAGAATGTATTAAGTGAAGGGGTTTAATATTGGAAGATATTAATTTATTAATCTTAACCCCTAATTAATGATACAAATCAAATACCACTTAATATTAATTTAATAACTAATTAATGAAAATTAAGATAAATTAAATAATCAAATTAAAACAATTTCTAAGATAGTTTAATAAAATAATTTTAAAATAATATAATTAATTAAATTAAAAGTAATTTTAAAATGACATGATTAATTCAAAACAATTCAAATTAAATATAATTAAATTAAAGCAATTTTAAAATAATTTAATCATCTTTAAATCACAATTAAATTAATACTAACTAAATTAAAATCAACTTCAAAATCAACATAATCAAATTAAATGTAACTAAAATTAAAGTTAAGACAATTTTAAAATAGCCAAGTCAACTTTTGGAATTACACAATCAAATTGAAATAACATAAGACAATCATAATTAAACTAAAATATTATAATTAATCTTAAAGAAAACCAACTTAAATCTAAATAAGATGGTTAAGTTTCCTAATAACCTTAACACTGCCCTAAAGGCTTCCACCCACATAATTCTTAAATGGAGTATCAAGTGAGATGTCACCTCACTCATCGGATAATCAAACATCCAAACTCACTTAGCAAGAGTCAAATAAGATCAAAACATTAAAGTAACCTGGGTGATTGATTCACCACCACAATGAAATTAACTGAACTTAAAATAATCTCTACAATGTTTAAGAAGATGTTCAGAATTCAGTTACGAGCACTTCTCTAACTTGATGGGATGTTTTAAAAGAACAGTGAGACTTCATTATTCTTTGGTAAGGAAAATCATCCTTAACATAACACAAGAACCTAGACGTCATAGGAAGTAACACAATAGGATTAGGATCTTGGTAGACAACCAGAACCTTCCTTTAGCTTTTCTTAGGCGCTTTCCTTGAAATATATAAATGCTCTGACATGTGTTTTAAGTGCAGCTTGGAATGATGGGAAGACCCTCCAAGTACACTTTTACTTTATTGCATTTTACTTACCCATACTGTACTTTACTTTTCTTGCATGTTAAACAAGAATGTCACCCTGCATGAAAACTGAAACTTTAGGATAGCCACAAAACTGAAACAAAAACTAAATTAAAAGTCACAAAAAGATAAAATTCACCTCCACAACATTTAAAATATAAAACAACTTAAAATTTAATCACAAATAGAACAACAAAACCACAACTACAACTAAATTAAAATGTCTTGTTGGATGATCGGAAATACCTCGGATGATGTAACCTACGTGTTGCTAACAGGATTTCCCACGGTCTAAATGAAAGTGTGGAACTCATTTAGTTGAGTTTAGCAAATCCATTTGGACTAAGTGAATCTGATAAAAATAATGGTGCCAGAATGATGGAACCGTGGGATCTTAACCGGTGTTGTTATAACCAACTTTAAGATTCCCCTAACAAAATGTTAAAAACACCTGAACCTTAAGACTTTTCTAAACCAGAACACTTCTCTCATCTCCTGATTTTCACTTTCTAAAACTAAATCTTCTGTAACAACAAGGAGCTTGGAGCACAGTGGGCAGCACGGCCATCGTCATCAGCAAAACTCAGGTCTACTTTAGCAAAACCCTTTCTTAGAATTAAATAACTAAGGCATAGGATTTCGAGGTAGTTTGCTTAGTGCAACATAAATTCTCAACTTTCCGTTAGGCATTTGCATAATCATGTTATGCAAATTAAGCCCTAACCGATCTTAGGACTCTGAGGTAGTTGTTTGGTCGACATAAGCCCTCACATCATCGAGGCTATTCGTATGATTGTGTCGTACAAATATAAGTCCTGATTAACAAAAATTGGTAGGATTACAACATTAAATAATTCTTCCTAAATTGAAGCCAAACCATAGGATAGTTGGGAAGTCACCGAAGTCTACTTCGGGTCCGTGACATCCTCTACTTCTCTTTCTTTGGATTCTCAAAATAACTGTTCCAAATTTGAGCTATTCCTATTGAAATTTCCAAAGTCCAATTGTTTGAAAACCTTAAACTTTGAAATTCTTGAGAGCAAAACCACTGATCATTATCGAGAGTTTTCTTGAGTGTCTTCGGACATTTAAGATGTAATTAACTATAGGGGCTTGCCCTTATAGGGAACTTTAAGAACTCAGGTAATATAACCCTGTTTAATTCCTTTATATTAAACAAGGGAACTTGTCGTCTTATAAAATTGGTTCGTAGATCAACCGGATGTCACAAATCTTTTAGTTTATTTAATCGAGCCCCATCATCAAGCAGTGTGTCTATTCCTCGGAATAGATACACGGTTTGTGATGTGGTGCTCATTTATATAAACTATTTGGGATGTGAGATCGGTTTGATTTCATATCTTAAAATTTTTAAACTTAAAATTATTTTCAAAATCAAACGCTACTTTTCAAATTATATATATATATATATATATATAAATTAAACTTTAAATCTAAAAATTTGCCGACAATTTCTGTAGGCGACCCCTTTTCAAAATACAATACATAACCTAAAAATATGCCGAAAGGCACTTAGGTACTAGTTTATGACACTATTTCGTTATATGGTATGCTAGGCCAGGATCTAGGGTTCTAGGTAGTCTTTTTCATGCTTGACTATTGTTCTTTACTGGATTGGTTGCCCTAGCCATACATCTTTCCTGTTTGTGCCTTTGGTGTGACTGCATGCTTGATATTCATGGTAGTGTGTTAGGGTGCTATTATTTAGGGATTTGTGCCATTATATATGCACGCACACATGTACTATTAAAAAGTTGGAGCATGTACTGATTTACATGCTAATATTTGTTTGCAGGTGTTGTTTAGCTCCTCCATTTATAAGACACAACTCATTATATGCATTTCATGGCTTTCCCCACTAACGCTTATTTTCATGCCTGTCGAGTCCTCTTTTTCTCTTTTACTATGTACCTTGTAGAATCTAGGAGAGTTATGTAGTAGAAATAAGATACGGGCATGAATTTCGAGGTGTTTGGCACTGGAGCTACTCGTGTCTCGTATCATAATTCTACAAATTATATTGATGTATAGAATTAGGTCTGGCAATTATATGCAGAGTACGGTCCCCATTTTCTTTTCTTAAAAAAGTTGCCAATCTAACAGCACCGACCTTTTTATTATTTTGGTATGGCTTGTTTTTCTACATTACTGTGTGCCAACATGCTTAGATGTTTTCCTTGTTTCTTTCTGTGTTTATGTGTGAATCACGTTGCAACATAGGATCTTTAGGATTTAAAATTCTAAAGTTTTATAAATAGAAACCTGATAAAATATTTAAGATAAATGAATTTTTAGGATTAAAATATTCAGG
>CM040423.1:163398397-163414353 GCA_022702705.1 Papilionanthe hookeriana x Papilionanthe teres | reverse complement strand
TTTTATTATTTTTGTGATTTTTATTATTTTTTAATTATTAAAAATATTAAAATATTATTAAAAATCAACTTTTTTAGAAAATTAAAATTTTAATTTTCTTAGGTTCCCCTGATATCAGAGAGGCTCCAAAACCAATTTGGTGAATTTTTGAAAGGTATTTTAGAAGTTATGAATTTTTAAAGTTTAAAATGGCTAAGTGGCTTAATCAATCCAATTAGTGGGGCTAACCAAGCCCAATTGACCTCAAATTTTTATGGTGGATTCCTCTGATCCTAAAGGTTAGTGGAGAATTGATTTCAAGTCAATTTGATGTCTGGTTAACTCTAATTAATTAAAGACCTATTTTGAGTGTTTAAGCCAATTAGGGTTGTTTTAAATGAACTAAATCAAAACCTATTTTTCCTAGGGTTCTCTGGTCATAAGGAACATCACCAAATTTTCCTAGAATTTATTTCACAACATGTTATTTATTGGAATTAAAATACTCAAAATAGTAACATGAACTTGAAAAATCAATAACTCTTCATAGGAATGGCCTCTGACTTTGGAAAATTCAGGGAATGTTCCCAAATTCAGAGGCTTCAAAAGCCCTATGGTCTCATGCCATGGTGAATTGTATGCATGCATGGAGAATTAAAATAATGCAGAGAGTAAATAAATTATAAAAAATAAAATATTTGATGAAATTAAGTGATTTCTTTTCCACATTATTCTCCTCTCTTCACTAAGCAAGAGGGTATTTTTATTTTATTTTTCTAATTTTTCTACACAGAGATATGAATTTTTGAAGTTTAGGGAATTAAATAAATAAGAAAATACCCTATTTTTCTATTTATCCACGCGGCGCCAGCGCATCCTCGGCAGCTCCGAAAGGCCACGCGGCGCGCTCCCATTCGACGCCGCCACCTGAGTCAGCAGCCCGGGCCCCGCGGTTCTCGCACCGTCTCCTGGTCCGACGCCATCTGAGCCGTCCGTCTGCGCGTGTATTGAATGGACGGCATCCGTTCATCGTCCCCAAGTATTCTCACCCGAGAGCCGTCCACACTAAATCCCTATGATCTCACTCGATTCTCAATGGATTTTTATGTTCTTATACTCTATGGATTCGTCTTGAAGAGACGAACACATCTATATGGTTAACATGCATTGAAACTAAGGCATTTGAAAGGGAGAATCTCCAGAAGCTCGGGATGAAGAATTAGCTCATACCTTGGCTCGGAGAAGTGTGGCTTCAATCCGAGAGTTGTCGCACCTTCGATCGGATCCCAACAAGCTCCGCGATGAAGTCTCCCGGTCCAGTGAATTGTCCGGATATGATTTCGACCAAGCCCGATCACAAAGCTTGGAGGCCGGAGCAACCGGGTGGCCTCGGAGATGGGGCTTTTGATGGTGGACACCTTCCCTCGTCCGGTGAAGGTGTAGAGCCAATCAATTTGGGGATTGGCTCACCGTGGAGAAGTGTCCTGGTTTCGGTGGAATTTCAACTCTGAAATTGAGCTTACAGAGGAGAAATGGCAGGGGGATTTCACTGGGGATCAAGTGCTCTAAGGGTGGAGAAGGGTCTGGAACAATTTTGGCAGAGTTTTGGCAAGGTTTTTGCTTAGCTCCTCTCATGGCCGAGAGGGGTGGAGTTTAAATGAGTCGGGCTGGGGCCTTCCGTGGGGAGTTAGGGCTTGGGATCGACCTGCTCCGGTGAGGAGAAGATCAGCCATGGTAGCCACTGGGGATGGGGCAGCTCAGCAAGTGAGAATTTCAATGTCGGCTCACATGCGAGCTCTCGGCCATGGTGTTTTCCGGCGGCTCGGTGGCCGGCACGGCCGGACATGGGTCACCCTCAAGGTCAGTGGGTCGGAGCTGGAGGATTGTGCAATCAATCGGCCATGGACATGTGTAAAGGCTTTGATCCAAAGTGGAATGGGGCATGGCTGGATTTGGACCTAAATGGGTCAACCCACCCATTTGGGCTAGGTGCACCACCCAAGGCCTCGGTTTAGGCCGAGGAGAAAGTGATTTGGATCAGCTTGATTAGTGGGGTCAAGTCACAATCCAAGTACAATTAGGCTTAAGCATGGTTTAGTGGAGTCATGGAAGTGGTTAATCACCTTTAGGAATTAAGGAAAGAGCCTCCTCCTTTCGCCCAAAATGGCATGGTGACATGTAAAGAGGCTCTCATGGCTTCCATGTGGCTCATGCATGGCTTCATGGCTCACCTTTGGCTTGGGAAAAGTGAAGTCAATTTCATGGAAATGGATTTAAGGAAAATTTTGGTATTTAGGGGTGATTTGGCATGAGGCTTGATTTGGAATTATTTGATGATGAATTTAGGACTTAGGTGATGGCTTTAATTAAGTGAATGGTAAATGGAGATGTCATGTGGGCTTTAGGGTGGATTTTGGGCTTTTTGAAAGGGTTTTAGATGGGCTTTTAAGATGGATTAGGAAAGTGGGCTTTTGAATTTTAAAATGGATTTTGGGATGAAATTTTGTAAAGAGGTTGGGCCAAATAATTGTTGGGTTTAGCTCATGGATGTGTCATGAGTGACTTGAAGCAAATTTGGGGTAGTTTGGGCTTGAATTGGGTTGGATTTGGATTCTTTTGGTGAATGGGCCAACATAGGTCCAAGTGGGCCAAGTTGGGCCAATGTTGAGCTAGGGTTGAAATTGATGTAAAATTAATGTTGAGAAATGTTTATGGGAGTGTTTCAAAGTGGTTTTGACTTTGGTTGGGTTTTGATTTTGGGGTTTGGGTTCATTTGGGTTAGGTTTGGGTTTAGGTCAAAAATGGGCCTTTTAGCTTTGGGTTGAGTTTGAGTGGGGTTTGGGTTCAAATTTTGGGCAAATCATGTTAAGGTTTTGTTTGTGGGGATGCTAAGGAAGATTTAGAAAAGATTTGGGGTTAATTGGAGTTGAATTGGGTGAGTTTGGGTTAAGTTTGGGTCATGGGTCCAAATTAGGCTTTAAGGCCAAAAGTGAAATTGGATCCAAATGTCAATCAAATTGGACTTGGATTTGGTCTAGGTTGGTATTGGGGATGTTGAATTGAAGTTTAGAATTGAATTGGACCAAAATTTGGGTCAATTGGATAGTTTGGTTTGACATTGGGTTCACTTTGGGTTAAAATGGGTCAAATTGAGGGTTTTGACAAAAGTAGGATAAATTGACAAAATTGGCCCATGGTGTAGTTGGACAAAATGAAATTGGGAATATTTAAGATTTTCTGGAATTTTCTAGGAATTTTCTGAATTTTTGGATTTTTGGGTCAAGAGGGGTACTTCGGGTATTTGGAGGGTATTGGGAGGTATTTTAGGAATTTTTGGTATTTTTGGGTATGAATGATCAATTTGAGTGATTTGGAGATGTTTGGGATTGATTTTGGAAAATCTTGGGTAATTTGGAAATTTTTGAGAAATTTGGGTAATTTCAAGGGTTTTGGGTAGGCTCAGCAGGTGTAAGGTCCCGGGGGTCAAAAATTGAAAATTTGGGAAATTGAAGATTGGGTGAATCTAGGTGGAAAGAAATTATTTTGGTTGAGCCATGAAGCCATATCAAGCCCATATGAGCCATGAAAGGACTCATTTGAGGCATTCACTATGTTGTTCCTAACCCTCTTAGCCAAGGGCTTAGGGGTTAAGGACCATCCATGTGAATCACCTACATGAGTCAGGAGGTCAAGTTGGGTATGGGTGTGGTTTTAGGAAGTGTGTGGAAATGTAGTGTGTAAGTGTAGTGTGTGTGTAAGTCAGCCCCTTCACCAGACCAGACCACCCAGGGCAGTCCTAAGGCCAAAGAGTCCTATAGGAACTCATTCTTTAAACTTCCACATTTGATTTCAACCCTCTAGGTGATTAGAGGTCTACAGTCAAGTTTGTGGAGTTTGCAGGGAGTTAAGAAGTGGTTTGAATTTCTATAAGGTGGGTCCCAATTCTAGTCCTCTAAGATAGTCAAAGGAAAAGCCTAAGGCTAGATCCTAAGCACTAAAAAGAAGAAGGGAAGACCTCATAAAAAATGAGGTCAACATTACCCAATATTCAATTCTCCAAATTTTCAATTTTTGACCCCGGGGACCCTACACCCGCTAGCCTACCCAAAACCCTTAAAATTACCCAAATTTTTCAAAAAAATCTCCAAACCATCCAAAATTCCTCAAGACCAATCCCAAACATTCTCACATTACTCAAATTGATCATCCATAGCCAAGAATACCAAAAATTCCAAAAATACCTCCCAATACCCTCCAAATACCCAAAATGCCCCTCTTAGCGAAAAAATCCAAAAATTCAGAAAATTCCTAGAAAATTCAAGAAAATCCAAAATATTCCCAATTTTATTTTGTTCAACTACACCATGAGCCAATTTTCTCAATTTACTCCACTTTTGTCAAAATCCCCAATTTGACCCATTTTTAACCCAAAATAAACCCAATGTCAAACCAAACCTACCCAATTGACCCAAATTCTGGTCCAATTTAATTCTAAACTTCAATTCAACATCCCCAACACCAATATAGACCAAATACAAGTCCAATTTGATTGGCATTTGAACCCAATTTTATTTTGGACCTTAAAGCCCAATTTGGACCCATGACACAAACTTTGCCCAAACTAACCCAATTCAACTCCAATTAACCGCAAACCTTTTCTAAACCTTCCTTAACATCCCCACAAACAAAATACTAACATTATTTACCCAAAATTTGGACCCAAACCCCACTCAAATTCAACCCAAAACCAAAAAGCCCAATTTTGACATAAACCCAAACCTAACCCAAATAAGCCCAAACCCCAAAATCAAAACCCAACCAAAGTCAAAACCTCTTTGAAACACTCCCATAAACATTTCCCAACATTAATTTTACATCAATTTCAACCCTAGCCTAACATTGGCCAAATTAGCCCAATTTGACTTACATTGGCCCATGTACCAAATGAACCCAAATCCAACCCAATTCAAGCCCAAACCACCTCAAATTTATTTCAAATCACTCATGAAACATCCCTAAACCAAACCCAACAATTATTTGGCCCAAGACTTTACCAAACTTTCATCCTAAATTCCATTTTAAAATCCAAAAGCCCACTTCCCGAAACAATTTTAAAAGCCCATCTTCACTAAATTTTAAAGGCCCAAAATTCATACAAAGCCCATATGACACTCTTCTTCATCGTGACTTCAATTAAAACCATCCCTAAAGTTCCAATAAAAAATAAATTTATTCTAAATCAAGCTTCATTTTAACCTCTCATACATTTATCAAAAATGCCAAAATCCATTTTCATACAAGTAAGCCAAGCTATGTGCAAGCCATGAAGCCATGCATGAGGCACATGGAAGCCATGAAAGCCCCTTTACATGTCACCATGCTATCTTGGGCAAATGGAGGAGGTCCTTTCGATATTCCCTTAAGGTGATTAACCATTTCCATGTCTCCCCTAAACCATGTTTAATCCTAATTGTACTTGGATTGTGACTTGACCCCACTAATCAAGCCGAGCCAAATCACTTTCTCTTCGAACTTAAACCAAGTCTTGGGTGGTGCACCTAGCCCAAAAGGATGGGTTGACCCAAATCAAGCCAAAATGGACTCTCCCCCATACCATTTTAATCCAAGCCCTTTACACATGTCCATGGCCAATTGACTGCACAAACCTCCAGCCCTTACCCATCTGGACCTGAGGGTGACCCATGCCTGCAGGCTAGCCACCTGGGTCGCCGGAAAAGCCATGGCCGAGACATTGGAAGGAGCCAAGCATTGAAATTCTCCCTTGCTGAGTTGCCCCATGCCCAGTGGCCATTTCAGCTGTTCTTCCTCGCAAGAGCAGCTGAACCCAGTCCCTAACTCCCCCTGGGAGGCCCTCCAGCTTCTCCTATTTAAACCCCACCTCACTCGGCCATGGAAGGGGTGCTGAACCAACCTTAAGGAAACTCTGCCAAAATCATTCCAGACCACTCCCCACACATAGAGCATTTGATTCCCACTAGATTCTAGCCCCAATTCCCTCCAGCTGAGCTCAATTTTGAGTTCAAATTTCAGAGATAAAAACCAGGACACTTCTTCACGAGTGAGCCAATCCCCAAATTGATTGGTCCTACACCTTCACCGTACCAAGAGAAGAAGTTTACCAGCAAAAGCCCCCTCACCAAGCCAGCCATTGCTTCCAGCCTCCAAGCTTTGTGATCGGGCTTGGTCAAAATCATACCTGGACAATTCACCAGGCCAAGGGACTTCATCTGGAGCTTGCTTGGACCCAATCGAAGGTGACACTACTCTCAGATCGAAGCTTCACTTCTCTGAGCAAAGGTATGGTCTCACTCTTCTTCCCGAGCTTACAGAGATTCTCTATTTAATTTGAGTCAATTTCAATACATGTTTACCATATGGATGTGTTCGTCTCCTCAAGACGAATACATAGAGCATAAGAACACGAAAATCCGTTGAGAATCGAGTGAGAAATTAGGGTTAGAAGGTTGACGGTCACGGGTGCACACCAGTCGTAGACGATGACTGGGAGCCGTCGGATCAAGCGTGTATCGAGCGGACGGTCTGGATTGAGCCGGACAGCCCAATGGTACGTGAACCGAGGAGCCCTGGAGCGCTGAGTTGATGGCGGCGCCGAATCAGAAGACGACATGCGGCGTTTCGGAGATGCCTAGGTTGAGCTGGCGCAGCGTGTTTAAGTAGAAAATTAGGGTATTTTTTGATTTATTTAATTCCCCAAACTTCAAAAATGCATAACTTTGTGTAGGAAAATCAGAAAAATAAAATAAAAATAACCACTTGCTCAGTGAACAGAGGAGAATAATGTGGAAAAGAATTCATTTAATTTCGTTGAGTATTTGATTTTTAATAATTTATTTACTCTCTGCACATTTTCAATTCTCCTTGCATGTATACAATTCACCATGGCATGAGACCATAGGGCTTTTGAAGCCTCTGAATTTGGGAACATTCCCTAAATTTTCCAAAGTCAGAGGCCACCCTATGAAGAGTTATTGATTTTTTAATTCTAGATTACTATTCTGAGTATTTTAATTCTAATAATTAGCATGTTGTGAAATAAATTCTAGGAAAATTTGGTGAGGTTTCTTATGACCAGAGGACCCTAGGAAAAATGGGTTTTGAGTTAACTCACTTGTAATAACCCTAATTGGATTAAACACCCAAAATGGAGCTTTAATTAATTAGAGATAATCATACATCAAATAAACTTGAAATCAATTCTCCACCGACCTTTAGGATCAGAGGAACCCACCATAAAAGTTCGAAGTCAATTGGACTTGGTTAGCCCTATCAAATGGGTTGATTAAGCCATTTAGCCAAACTTAAGCTTTAAAAATTCATAACTTTCAAAAATCCTTTTAAAAAATTCACCAAATTGGTTTTGGAGCCTCTCCGATATCAGGGAAATTTAAGAAAATTAAAATTGCAATTTTCCAAAAAGTTTATTTTTTGCATTATTTTAAAATTTTTAATAATTAAAAAATAATAAAAATCACAAAAATAATAAAATTCACCAATATGTCACATTTTGAATTTTAATCACTTAGGAACGAACCTCATATTTTTCTTAAGTCTCTATGATGAGATATTAAATTTTAAAAGCCCTAAGGTAATTTCAAAATTAAATAATGTATTTTCTAGCATCCCCACTAAAATAATTCTAATAAATCAAAGAAAAATTAGAAAATTATAAAAATTGGTTCTCTGGTTTCCTTGATATCAGAGAGATTTTTGAAAAATATAAAATTCATTTTTCAACCTTTATTTTATTTTTAAATTAATTAATACTCCAAAACTCAAAATAATTATAATAAAAATAATTTAATTCATACAATCACCAAAATTGGTCCAAGTGGTCCTCTGGTCATTAGAAATGTCCCATAATTGTCTTAAGGATAGAAACTTTCCCTTGGTTAAATTATTAAATTTTTCTTGAAAATTCTTATTTTTCCCCAAAAATAATTATATAAAAAAATTAAATATAGAAAAATCACACTTTCTCCTCTAATGTCTTGATTGACATATGAGTGAAGTTACATAAAAATTTCAAATTCATTTAAGCTCAATTTAGTGAGTTATGGAATTAGTAAGCATAAAGGGCAAAATGGTAATTAAAATTTTAACCTATAATTAAAAATTTTAGGTTTAATTAAAAGGGTGGGTAAAATATTTGATATTAAGTAGATTTTAGATGTTTGAAACTTAGGTAATTAAAGGGTAGAAACCTACCTAACAATTTGAAAATAATTAAAATAAACCTTAGTTAAATAATTGTTTAAACTTGGAAGAATAATAAATGTCCCTAAAACTGAAACCAAAACTAAATTAAAACCCACACCTTTAGGATAGTCCCTAAAACTGAAACCAAAACTAAATTAAAAGTCATTACAAGATAAAATTCACCGCCACAACATTTCAAAATATAAAACAACTCAAAATTTAATCACAAAACGTAATACAAAACTACAATTATAACTAAATTAAAACGTCTTGGTGGATGATCGGGAATACCTCGGATGATGTAACCTACGTGTTGCTAACGGGATTTCCCACGGTCTAAATGAAAGTGTGGAACTCATTTAGTTGAGTTTAGCAAATTCATCTGGACTAAGTGAATCCGATAAAAATAACGATACCGGAAGGATGGAACCGTGGGATCTTAACCGGTGTTGTTATAATCAACTTTAAGATTTGTTTTAATTAAAACATAAAAAACACTTCGACTTTAAGATTTCTAAAACCAAACTCCTCTCTTTTCTTTTGATTACAATCTTCTAAAACTAAACCCTCTGCAACAACAAGAAGCTCGGAGCATGGTGGGCAGCACGACCATCGTCATCAGCAGAACCTAAGTCTACTTTAGCAAAACTTTCTTTGAATTAAATAACCAAACCATAGGATGTCGAGGTAGTTTGCCTAGTGCAACATAAATCCTCAACCTTTTGTTAGGCATTTGCATTGCAAATTAAGCCCTAACCGGTCTTAGGACTCCGAGGTAGTTGTTCGATACGACATAAACCCTCACATCTTTGAGGCTACTTGTATGATCATGTCATACGAACATAAGTCCTAATTAATTAAAATTGGCAAGATCAAAACATAAAAAAAAAAACATTAAGACTTTCCTAAATTCAAGCCAAACAATAGGATAGTCAGGAAATTACCGATGTTCGCTTCGAATCTGTAATTTCTCCTACCTTTCTTCCTTTGAATTCCCAAAACAAAATGTTCCAAACTTGATCCATTCCTTATTGAAATTCCAAAATTCAATCCCTTGAAAACTTAAACTTCGAGATTTTTGAGAGCGAATTATCGATTATTATCGAGAGTTTTCTTAAGTGATTCTCGTTACTTAAGATGTAATTAACTATAGTGGGCTTGCCCTTATAGGGAATTTTAAGAACCCAGTTAATATAAACCCTGCTTAATTCATTTATATTAAGCAGGGGAATTTGTCGGCTTATAAAATTGGTTCGCAGACCAAACAGATGTCACAAATCTTCTAGTTTATTTAATCGAGCCCCATCACCAAACAGTGTGTCTATTCTTCGGGATAGATACATGGTTTGTGATGCGGTGCTCGTTTATACAAACTATCTGGGATGTGAGGTCGGTTTGATTTCATATCTTAAAATTATTTTCAAAAATCAAATACTACTTTTCAAATTATTTATTTAAATTAAATTAAAAATCTACCGACATGACTGCAACCGAGTTATCAACCACCGCAACAGGTTTATCAACACCCTCAACAGAATTATCAGCCTCAGCAGAGCTTTCAGCCTCGACCGAGTTATTAGTCGCCGTGGTATGATCAACAGCTGTCTCGTCTGCTCCGTCGTCTGAAGGAACTGTTGAACAAAGAATACCCCTTCAAGACTGAGGCAGCAGCTAAGATGTTTCGCAGTTTGATGAAAACGCCTGACTTTCAGTTGCCAGAGCCCAGGAAGCTTGGAGAAGTTGACAAGAAGGATCATCCGAACTACTGTCCCTACCATCGGATGATCGGACATAAGATCGAAGACTGCTTCACCTTCAAGAACTGGTTGGAAGATAATCTTCGGAGGGGAAACATAACAATCCCAAAGGAATACATGAAGGAATCCCAAAAGGGAGGTTTCGTCAATGTTGTCTCGATGAAGCCTATTGTTCCGATCGACCAGTACACGACTAGTGATGGATGGAATACCGTCTGGACAAGGTCTTCAAAGAGAATTTTGGATCACATCCAGACCGCTTCGGTGCACACTTCAACTCAGATTTTGAAACCTATTAAGTCGGCACTATCGCTTGCGATTGAAGAACCACCCCAGAAGGAGGAGAAGATCGTAGAAGAAAAGAAGATCAAAGCTCCGAAGGCTAGACTAGAGGTTGCTTATCCTAGGATGGTTGTTTCTGATTTAGGGGAGAAATCCCTCGAACCTCTGAGTATGTATGATTATTTGCTCGCTCCGGCGAAATCTTATAATGATAAGAGTTTTGGTATTGGCTACGTTTTGACTGTTTCTAACGATTACGTAACTAACAACAACCAACCTAATCCAGATCTCAATTTCGATACGAATAATGATTCTCAAGTCATACAAAACCTAGATAACCACGACAAAGAGGAGGATATTCACAAGGATGGCTATGAAAGTTTAGTAAATGACGAGTCTATTTGTGAATTCCCAGGAGCTCTGATCACGATAGAGTTAGAACTATCAGACGCCGAGGAAACTTCAGAAGAGCCAGTCGCTCCGATCCAAGAGGAGACACCGGTAGATTCAGATTAAATTACTGAAGTCAATCTAAGAAGCAGAAAGGTTCTACCTCCAAGATTGGGTCCAAAGGACAAAGGAAAGCAGGTGGTTACTAAGGAAGAGCCAACCCCAGCAGAAGAATTGCCCGTTCAGGAAGAAATTAGATAGCTTGGTAACAAAGTGGACTATATTGTGCTAGCCCATCTTAGGAAGCTACCAGCCAAACTGAGCATCTACGACGCTCTGATCCTGTAAAAGGAGATGAGAGAATCTCCGGTCAAGGCCTTGCTTGATCTAGAAATTTGCTTAGCTCAAATGGCTGGTAATTCCTTCGATGAGGTTTGCTCTTTGAAAGGACAGCGCGGTGTTACCTTCACGGACGATGATTTACAACTCGGAACAGCAGATCACAACAGACCGTTGTACATTTTAGTCAGTATTGGAAAGTTCACACTCTCTAGGGTGCTAGTTGATCCAGGAGCGTCAATTAATATAATGAACCTTCGAATGCTAGCCTATTTAGAGATTGAGACCCGTGATCTCGAGGCAGACAAGATGATGCTAAGAGGCTTCAACCAGAAAGGAGAAAGAGCTCTTGGATCGATAACACTGTTAATGAAGATCGGTGAATTAGCCAAGACAACCGCAAAGTTCCACATAATTGATTCTGAGACGTCATTCAACGCTCTACTGGGCCGGCAATGGATCCATGAGAACTGGATGGTACCGTCGTCTCTACACCAGTGTATAAAGTACTATGAAGGAGGACAAGAACAGTGTATCAAAGGTGATTTGCAACCATTCTCCGTGCATGAAATCAGAATCATTGAAGATGCAGCTTACTACGCACCTCCAAAGAAAACTATCTTCTCTAGAAATGCCATAACAAATCAAGAAAAAGAAGAACGAGATGACGAAGAACCTGAAATCCTAGTTCAACAGTTACTCACCACTCCCTTACGATGAGATGGTGAAGGTTTCTCCAGAACTCGCACCCGAGGTCGAGGCCGGGGACGAGTTCGAGGAAAAAATGGTGGAACGGTTGAACAGAATAAACCATCAATGTTGATTGGGAGATTAGCTCTGAAGAAGAAGAAGAAATCAAGAAAGAAGCAGCAACAATAAATCAGAGGAAACCCTAGTTCAAGATCTCTCTCAAAGATGAAAAGAATGAAGAATACAAATCAATGTACGAAAAAGATTAACCACTATGTGCATACTATGACCCTGACCCCGATCCATTATAATAAGATCGAGGCTATGGTGGTCAAGGAAATAGATGGTGGCGGTACTAAACCAATCAAGTTCTATCGTGCTGCTTCTTCTTCCAAAACTGAAAATGATGTACAATTTGAAGATGTTACTTCTTCTGAATTAATGGAATTACCGTTCGAGTGGTATTCTCCCTGTGTTCAAAATTTAATTCAATGTGGTGTCTTACCCAAGCAATGGTCAAAAGGTCAATCACAGCGCTTCCAAAAGTTGTGGAACAATGCCAGTCGGCCTCCCAATTCAAAACATGGTCTCAGATTCGGCACAGTAGGGTCAGTTGATAACACAAGATTTTGTTTGGTTGTCACTTACGAGTCTAAAAAAGATTGCTTGGAAACCTCAGATGATCTCGAAGATCTGCCAATCGGAGATGCTCCACCAGAATTTGAAGAAGAGATTAAATCTACAATAGACGAGTTAATGGAAGTTAACTTAGGTACTAGCGAAGAGCCTAGGCCGACCTTTGTTAGCTCCTTACTCAACAAAGAAGACTCCGAAGAAATGATCAAGCTATTAATGGAATTCAAGGACTGTTTTGCTTGGAGTTATGACAAAAAGCCAGTATTAGCTCCAGAGGTTGCAGTTCATAGACTAAAAGTGGATCCTGTTGTCGTTCCAGTTAGACAAGCTCCTAGAAGAATGCATCTAGAGATTGAACAACAAGTTATAGCTGAAGTTAAGAAGCTAATAGATGCTAAATTTGTTCGTGCCTACTTGGTTAGCCAATGTAGTACCGGTCAGAATGAAGAATGGGAAGATCAGAATCTGGATGGATTTCAGAG
Source organism: Papilionanthe hookeriana x Papilionanthe teres (assembly GCA_022702705.1). Taxonomy (NCBI): domain Eukaryota; kingdom Viridiplantae; phylum Streptophyta; class Magnoliopsida; order Asparagales; family Orchidaceae; genus Papilionanthe; species Papilionanthe hookeriana x Papilionanthe teres. The sequence goes on along the minus strand of CM040423.1, from coordinate 163,401,560 downwards.
ATTTAAATAAAGCATTCCCAAAATACGAATTCCAACTACCAATTCCAAAATTAATGATCGACATCGTGTCAACACATGAAGTCTTCTCTTTCATGTATGGATCATCAGGAAACAATCAGATAAAGATGGGACCAGAAGATGAAAAGCTCACAGCCTTCAGAATGCCAATCGGAATATATTGCTACACAGTAATGCCTTTCGGATTAAAGAACGCAGGAGCAACTTACCAAAGAGCAATGACAAGGATTTTTGATGATCTCATTCACAACCAAGTCGAGTGCTACATGGATGATGTGGTCATCAAAAGCAAACTGAAGGAAGATCACTTGTATGATTTAAGAATTGTTTTTGAGCGATTAAGACAATTTAATCTTAAGATGAATCCCTTAAAATGCACCTTCGGCGTCGCCTCTGGGAAATTCTTAGGATTCATTATCCGACATCGTAGAATTGAAGTCAATCCGGAAAAAATTAAAGCTATCTTAGAAATGCCGCCTCCCAAAACCTTGAAACAACTACGATCCTTTCAAGGAAAATTGGCATATCTTCGACGGTTTATTTCGAACTTGTCAGGTAGGTGTCAGCACTTCTCGGCATTAGTTAAAAAGGACGCCAAATTTGTTTGGAAAGAGAAATGTTAGCGGGTCTTCGAAGAAATTAAGCAATATCTAATGACACCTCCTATCTTAGCAGCCCCAGTCTCGGGTAGACCGTTGATACTTTATACCGCGGCTTTAGACGACTCCCTTGGAGCCCTGCTAGCCCAGATCAATGACGAGAGAAAAGAAAATGCCCTCTACTACTTAAGTCGTCGTCTGATTCCGATGGAAGTAAAGTACCCTCCTTTTGAGAAACACTGTTTGGCCCTGATCTTCACCGCTCAAAAGCTCAGTCATTACAAGCTTTCTCATAAGGTCAACCTTATTTCAAAGTTCAATCCATTACAATATTTGATGACCCACCCGACGCTTTCTGGCAGACTTGCCAGGTGGTCGATGATACTATTGCAATTAATTATAACTTTTGTTCCTCTTCGTGTCATAGAAGGGAAAGTCATAGCAGACTTCCTCGCAAAGACATCCTTTGCCAGCAGAATCGCCTCTCAATGGCGACATGCCAGACGAGCAGGTAATGAGCTTAGAAAACCCTGATGATCAGCGTTGGGAACTATACTTAGATGGAGCATCTTCAACACAGAAAGAAAAAGAATCGCAAAAGATAGTGCCCGGTAAGGCAAGAATCAGACTAATCTTTATAACACCGGAGCGGGGGATGTTCAGATACATCTACCATCTAACAGAACCTTATACGAACAATGAAGCAGAATATGAAGCCCTCGTAACAGGATTGGAATTAACCATTCAGATGGGTATAACAGATATCAACATCTACGGAGATTCGCAATTGATCATCCAACAAGTCGTCAGACGATACAGAATTATTAAACTGAAGCTCGAGCAGTACTTTCAGTATGCCCTGAATTTATTGGATTAAATTCTGAATGTAACAATCTACAAGATTCCCAGAAAAAAAATGCTCTTGCAGATGCGTTAGCCCGCCTCGCAAAAGTGTTTGCCTGCTTACAAGATGAATCAGTTGAAGTGTTAGTTCAGGGGCGATAGGTTCTCTCACGGCTAGACATGGATACAATACAAAGATCAGAAAAAGAAAAAGAATCAGTTGCGGCAGTAACAGAAGTTACAAAAGATAGGCGGCAACCATTAATAGAATACTTGTGAACAGGAAACCTACCAGACGATAAGTCATTAGCCTATCAAATCAAGAAAAGAACTCTATGTTATGTATTAATAAGCAATACGTTATACAAAAGGTCTTTTGACCAGATGTGGCTAAGGTGCCTGAGCGGGTCCGAGGCTCGTGAAATCGTTAAAGAGGTGCACTCAGGACTTTGGGGCGCTCATAAGTCATGACCGAAGAAGAAAATGAAGATTAAGAGACTAGGGTACTACTGGCCCTCAATGATGACCGACTGCATGAAGGTCGCCAAGAGTTGTCACCAGAGCCAAGTACATGGAGTGGTTCTACATCAACCTCCAAATGTGCTACATCCGACAATCGCGTCGTGGCTGTTTGAATGTTGGGGCACAGATATTGTGGGTCTGATAGAGCCGCCTTCTTCAAGAGGACATCGCTTCATTCTCACAGCTAAGTACTACTTTTCCAAGTGGGCAGAAGTTGTACCGCTCAGGGAAGTGAAGGCACATCACGTGCTAGAGTTCTTCAAGAATTAGGTCGTCTACCGCTTCAGAGTACCACGAAGAATCATTTCAGATAATGGGTCCGTGTTCAGAAGCATGAAGATCAATAGTTTTGTCAGAAGACACGGGATCGATAGGCGCTATTCAACGATCTACTACCCAAGAGCAAACGGCTTGGCCGAGGCTTTTAATAAAACTCTCGTCCAAATCTTAAAGAAAACTTTGGATGATAACAAAAGGAATTGGCACGAGAAGTTATTAGAAGCCTTATGGGCATACAGAACGACTTTCAGGATTCCTACTCAAACTACACCCTACGCTCTAATGTACGGGTCCGAGGCAGTTCTACCCTTGAAAGTTCAGCTCCCATGACTCAGAATTGCAGTTGCAAACAGGATCACTACAGAAGAAAATGTCAAATTACAGCTGGAAGAATTGGAAAACTTAGAAGGGAAACGACTTGTAGCGCAACGTGAATCCGGAACCGTATTAAGCTAAGATGATCCAAGCCCACGACAACCGGTTCGCCCAAGGATGTTCAAAGCCTGGGTGACTTGGTCCTAGTTCTCGGAGGCCTATTCTTGCACACCGCAAGATAGGAGGTAAACTTGAACCAACTCGGGAGGAGCGGTTCGTGGTCGAGACGCTCTACTCAAGAGGTTCTTACCAGCTTGTGAATTGCCGTGGAGAACGATTTATGCTTCCAATAAATGGACGATATTTGAAGAAGTATTACACAACCTGATGTTTCAAAGAATGAAATTTCATTCCTAGAAGCACGGGTAGAGTAATCACTTATAACTGGGTCTGAACCCGAAATAAAATGAAAAAGAAAATGAATGATAAAAAAAATCAGAAGAAAAAAAGAATGTGTTAAAGGAAAACATATGCAATTGAAATAATAATAAAATTTTGACTCTTCCTTTCGAGACGAGCTCACTCCT